>JAPYZJ010001015.1:0-44847 GCA_030522765.1 Ophioninae sp. B BG-2022a | reverse complement strand
CAATAGACGACTATTAACAATAGACGACTATTAACAATAGACGACTATTAACAATAGACGACTATTAACAATAGACGACTATTAACAATAGACGACTATCAACAATAGACGACTATTAACAATAGTCGACTATCAACAATAGACGACTATTAACAATAGTCGACTATCAACAATAGTCGACTATTAATAATCGCTCAGCATCTTCGAGATACACTTCCAACTACTTTCATCGCACAATAAGGAAACACCGGAAACTCGCCAGATATTTCTCAATCCGGTGAAGTAATCTACCAGCCTCAGGAAACCAAATATGGTTGATGAAAAAAACGTGCCGAAAAAAAAGCTTTGTTGAAGAAGAACCTTGATAAAGGATCCGGAAATACGATTCGAATTTCTCGTCTATGGATTTTCAGAAAAAATGTTAAAAATTCACAGTCGCTGGGTTGGAAAATAAACAACAAATGGTTTTTTTTTTATTAACCACAAATAACTTGGTGATTCGATAGTAAGGATTTTCCAAAATTTTGAAACTCGATTTTAAATCATTGTTAAACAGCTGGAACATAATACTGTTGATAGGTCACGGTATATTTACTGGGAAATGACTGATATTTTTGTCTCTATGCAACAGGTGGGAAGTAGTGCTAGAAAGAAGCCGTTGTAACTGCTTGCGACTTGCAGTCTCTCTCTCTCTCTCTCTCTCTCTCTCTCTCTCTCTCTCTCTCTCTCTCTCTCTTTCCTCCCGTTCCGAATGGATATGAAAGTATAGTCAGCTTTTACTCGTCTCGAAACATCATCCGCGTGCTTATAATTCTGTACGCAAATACGAGCCGGTTGGTATTTGTATCCATACCTCTTCGAGAATATACGTTTTGTACACCTCACTGTGAAAATGACTACCGATGTGTCGACGGAAAATCACTTCTCCCCGAGGTACTTATAACATATTTCATTTTTCGTCCCACTCTATTTTCGCTACGTCAAACTTTCTAGCTGGTTGTAAATCAGCTGTAATCGAGAGTGGGAGAGTCAGAAGAAAAAGAGAGACAGCTCTCCGGTATCAGCTTTATATCCTGTGGAAGAGCTTTTTCCTTCTCAAGTAACCGCCGTTTCTTGTACAAAGCATACGGGGAGTCGAATAGTTCGCTATCGAAAAATACAATGGTGAGGATAAAGTCGTGATACTGCAAAACGCGTTCCGTCGTATCGAGTCTTTCCAGATACGTGAAATTTTACTTTTTTTTTTTTTCTTTACTTTAATATAGTCGTTGATGGAATTGTGGTTAGAAGCTGATACGAGTGAAAATGATAATAGTGAAATTACGTAAAGCTCGGACGGTTAAGAGTTTAAATTTTCGAACTTTAACGTAAAATGAATTTCATTAACTCGTTGAAAAAAGTTGTATCACTTGATTAGACTTCGAAGCTCGTTTTTTCGTAAAGAAAAACAAAACCACTTGCGAGAAATTTATAGGTTTGTAGATATGTGGGATATCGTGGATTATACGTATATATCGTTACGACAGGGTTATCACGGTATGGTGCAATAATCTTGAGTGATTACTTTGTCTCGATGCAAAAATTTCATTACATCGATAAATATTTCAAGGTTAAACCGAAAGAATAAAAATAGGCTTTACGAAACATAACCTAACGTAGGCAACGTTAACTCGGTCGATAAGTAGACGTTCTGCGTATCGACCGACATAACCTCAAAACCCGGTTTTCTATTTGATCGCTCCGCTTCGTAGGAAGAAGACGAGCAAAAGACTGCCGTTATGCGGAAAGCATTCCAAATGTTCGATACAACGAAAACCGGTTTTATCGATACTATCAAAATTTCAACAATCCTGAACACGATGGGACAGCTGTTCGATGATTCCGAACTGAATTCTATTATCGCTGAGCACGATCCAGATCGATCAGGAAAAGTCAATTTTGACGGATTCTGCAAAATTGCTGGACGATTTCTCGAGGAGGAAGATGCAGAAGCGATGCAGGAAGAACTCAAAGAAGCTTTTCGTCTATATGATCGGGAGGGCAACGGTTACATAACGACCGCTACGCTTAAGGAAATTTTAGGTGCTCTCGATGATAAACTGACTAGTTCTGATCTGGATGGTATTATCGCGGAAATCGATACTGATGGTTCTGGTACCGTGGACTTCGATGGTTCGTTACTTTTTTTAAAATAGTTTTTATTTATTTCGAAATTTTTTTTTTAATTCAAAAATTTTTCAATTTTCTAATTTCTTAAACATTTTTTAATTATTTTTAAACTTCCAACAATTTTAACCTCAAAAAACACTATTTTTCATTTATAAAACCAAATCAGCATGTAATATTCCAAGCGGTGCCAATAAATATTGATTCGACGAATGCGTCCTCATAGTCTTCTTTTTTCTTCAGAGTTCATGGAGATGATGACGGGAGAGTAAATCTGACGGAACATCTCTTAAGGACCGAGACACCAAGAGGAGTAAATGAACAATGCCTATGTATTCGAAATGCTTTCACATTTACAATGTATATATATATATATATGTATATAGATAATGCGCACGGATAAAGAACAATAAGAAAAGAAGTATTAAAGGAAAATGACTCTGTATTACATCTCCGATCAATATTTACCTCACACCCAAATTAAAGCAAATGAAAACCGATTATTTATATAATAGCACGATCCTTTAGTAATAAAGAATCAGAAGATATATCACGAAGCGCATTGGTTTTTTTTTTCAATACTTTCCCAAAATGATTTTTGAACTTCGTCGTCCATGGTCTTTTGTTAGTTAACGAGCAATCGGACAGAATCACAAATGCGATTCTGCGTTACCTTTACCGATCACCAATAACCTAAAAATAATAAAGGAAAAAGAGGATTTTGGAAATATATTAGAATAATTAGTAAATGTCAAATCCAAAGGTTTGCGTCAAAACAACTTCTTTATTATTCCGGTAAAAGAAAAGTCACTGAGAACAGCGGGACAGAGAAATATCAATTGTTATGGAATATTTTGCTTAAGAGCTTAAAAGAATATACGTTCGTAACGTTCGAAGAAAACTGATCGCAATGACCGTTCAGATTCAATAGATTCGTTCGTTGGGATGATCAACATGATGAACGACGATATCGGTAACATGGATATTGGGAACGTAGAGGGCGCTCGGTCCGAGCAGTCTATCGAAGGGATAACCCAGCGGTTTATTATCGAGGCTCAAAGCACCGCCGATAATCTCGCTGATGTGTTTGTCTTGATAATAACGTTGAAGATATTCGGAATGTCCGTGCTGGTATACGTTTTGTTCCGAACCGTGAACGACTTTACCGCCGACGATGTTTTGGGTTCCAACGAGACCGGAACCGATACCACCATGAATACCGTGATGTCCACTTATTTGGCCTGGATAAACGCCGCTGTGTTTTCCACTGACAACTTCCTGCTGAGGAACATCCTGGACTTGCTGATATTGATGGCCATGATGCTTGTACATTTGTCCGTAAGGAAGCTGTCCCTGATGAAGTAAGCCTTGATGGACTTGTCCCGGGTAAACTTGTTCCTGATGAACTTGACCTTGAGGAACTAGTCCGGGATGAATTTGTCCCTGAGGAGGTAATCCTTGATAAACTTGTCCCTGATTGACCAATCCTTGATGGACTTGTCCTTGATGAATATGTTGGATCGGCTCTCCGGAAACATATTCTTGACCGATGTGATGCTGATGTACCGAGCCTTGGACACCCGGATAATAATCACCGTGTTGTACGTATTCTACGTCGTGTTGATACTCATGATGGTGCGGGTGCTTCACGTAGAGATAAGGTCCGTAGTAGGCTCGAGACTTGCTGACTGTAATGTCCATTAATTGATCAATACTTTTTTTCACATACTTTCAAGGTTTTTAGGCAAAATAGTTTGAAACCTTCATAAACGCGATTCGTAAAAATTGAAGTTGTTCATTTTATTAACAACTTACCAGCGTGTCCGTAAATTCCTTGGTTTTGATAATGGGGATGCACTTCGAGAGTCTCGTATCCAGAATGATGGATTCCTCCCTGCTGGTAAGCTCCCTGGCGCTGGGTGTATTCGTCGTAATGCGCATCATCGACAACCTGGTACTGATGCTGATGGTAGGTCTGGAATTCAGCTGGAACAACTGGGCCGTAGGGAACTGTGTGTTCCTCGTTGGAAGATACTATGACGAAGACCTGGAGGGGCAGACCACCGTGCGTACCCTTGGGTAGCGAAAGCCTGGCTGGGAAACCGAAGAGCTGTTGAGACTGAAAAAATAGATAGTACCATGGTTGAACATTCGATCATATATCTTCTTTGCTAGAGCTGAGATATCATGAATTACTCGGTTGATCTATGTTTTTATTACCTCGGTAATGTAATACGGATTTTGAGAGCGAACAGCGCTGTCGACGTGAACCTTGATTTGATGGACCGACGGATAGTCTTCACTGAAGATCGGTGCCTGCTGCGAATGCCTAACAATAACGTTCTGACCTTCTTGCACTGTAATCATTAGACACACGAAATTTTATAAAAATCTCTGATTCGTCGCATCGAAGAGTTATTATATGAAAAAAAGAATGTTCAAACGTGTACTTACGATTGTGGACGAATTGATCGAGTTCGACGAAGTAGTGTCGGTGGTGATTGAGATCAATTGGCTGGCCGTCGTAGTCGTACTTGGGTCCAAGATAGACGCGGACAACAGCATTCGTGAGGGCTTTCTCGCTGTTCACAACAATTTGGTACTCGTACGGTTGATGGTTGAGACGACTGAGCTGGGCTCTGATCTTGAAATCTTTATGTTCTTCCTTGATGGAATGAATGTAACCGCTGTCGAGATCGACGTTGTATTCGTCGAAGTAAGTGACCAATTTCGGGAAGATAACCTTTTCGATCTTGACACCGTTCAATACGAGATCGTTGTACTGATAAGCTGGCAGAGATTGTTGATAGCGCGAGAAAAGCTTGATTATCCGTTTGTAGAGTTGGTAAAACGCGGGATCACGAACCGCACACTCATTCAATTCCAGCGCCGATGGTGTATAGCTCCAGATGTTTTGGAATTCAGGAGTATTGCCCAGAAGCTGCCGGGCGACAGCCTGCAAACTACCGTAGTAGCGAGGATTTATGCTGCGACCGGTACCCTCGATGAGATCACCGAGAATGTTCAAACCGTGGGGTTGATAGAGCGAGAGGAATTGTTGCTGCGGTGTTATTACGTAACCCGAATCGATAGCAGCCATCAATCTCTTCTCGAAAGCGTAAACGTTGTTTACGAGATCCTGAGGATGGTGAGTGAAGTGAAGCTCGTTGTCACGTCCAGGATATTCGAGGCCGTTTGCGTAATGAAGATGGGGCTTGAAAGGTACGTGGACGTTTTCGTACTCGATGCTTCCGATAGGTCCGAGACCACTACCGAGACGGTGGAGATTGTAACGGGCCAGAAGTTGCTGATGCAGGTAGTAGTAGTAGGAACCGTGACCGATATGATGGACTTTATCGGAGGAACCATGGACTTTCTGGTAATCAACGGAGGGATGAAGCTAATGGACAAATTAACTAATTGAGCAAAAGACAGTCTCGATGAAAACGAAACAGTTCAAGATTATCATGAAAAATTCGTAGCCAACTAGAAGTGAAAAATTGAAACGCATCGACAGAAAACATAAATCTTAACGCATCTAGAAAAAACGTACCTCCGGAATCATGAAAGCCGCCAGCGAGACGTAAGCGTAGTATGCATTGAGACCGATATCTTGGGTGAAGTAAGAGAGTTGGTGCTCCCCGAACGGCAAATAGTCGGTATAATTGACGGGAATGTAGACAGTCTTATCGACTTCGCAACCTTCGCTATAGATACGCTGAGCTTCGTGAATCACTCTAGCGTCGATGTACTGATGCGGGAAAATTTCGTACAACGGAGGTGGAATAACTCCAACGGTATCCTCGCGTTGGAAAATGGCTGCTATGTAAGCTTTTACAAATTGTCCCTCGTTGACGTGAACACGAGCCCAGGCAGCGGTGTGAAGGAAAGCGGGGTAGTCCTTGGCGGCGAGGAATATCCTCGTAAGCAGAGCAACTTCTTTGCGTAACTGACTTACGGAGTTCGAGTATACGGTACCCTTCGGCTGTACATGACCAGCCTTCACCAAACCAACGTAGTACAAAACCGTGTTCGGTTCGTTATAATTGTGCACGTTCGATTCTACGTCATAGTTGTATCCAAGTTCGTACAGTTCCTGGTGAGGCAGAGTTTGGGTTATGTGCTCCAACAGATGTATCGTGTCTTGTTGTTTCTTCAAGAGGTCGTGATCAGCTAGTTTCAATAGATCGTTAAAAAAATAAACAATTTATCAGAGATAAAGTAGTAATAGAGTCGGTAAGACGAGGCATATGATCTGTTGTTACTTTTGTAGTACTATATATCCTATATCCTAATAATTGTAGAAATATGGTCGTGTGAAGTTCATTTATGAATTAGCTACATTTCTTCACCGGAAACTAATAGTGCCCGAATACTCGAGCGCCACCTGTTTGAATAGTCTAATAAAACTGGGAAACCGACATAACGGCCGTCGTAAATCGCGGCTATGAGCACGCCTTATCGTCTAAACACTGACTATACGGACTATCCGTAAATAAACTTCTGTCTGTTTCGGACTTAGAAAAATCGTAAAATTCAAGCATCTATTTCTGTCTCTATGAATTCTACAGACTGATGCTCGATTTTTCGCCGGTAATTTATTCGACGCCGAAAAAACGGATTTCGAAAATTTGTGAGGTTATGTCGATGTTCGACGTGTCGTTAATTTTGAAAAAAATAGACGCGTGTCAATGAAACTTACCAGCGCGCTGGTGGACCGGCGTTGCCACTGTTGCACCCACAAGGGCCAGAACGATCAATGCGAAACGCATTCTGATACAAGTTCGAGTACATTTTTGGAATGCATCAACCGAGCTTTTATACCAAATTCTTAATCGTTAACCATTTTATCGTCGGCGACCTCAACGATCCCGTATTCGAGACGGTGCATATTGTTTTCTGTCTGTTGATGATACACCCCTGGCGATTCCACGGAAATGTGCAATGCTTCGGATACGAATGATCGGAGGTCAAAGTCATCGGCGAATATGATACAAAGTCGGAGACAGATAAACCAGGATGATATTTGGTCATAACATTTCGCATGCAAAGTGATAGGGTTTGCCGAGCATTTGGGGTGTTGTGCTATGTGAATCCAAACACATATCCAAACAAAATTTGGATTTTGAATTTTTTTTTATTGGTCCATTTCGATGTAATTTTATCCCCTAAGTACGAATCTACCATTTATTTCCCGAAAAAAAAAAAAAAAACAAAATTTCCATGGAAAAATATCAAAAAAATACTCTAGAAATGTTTTTTTGCATTTTCCCAGTCTAATTTTGTGCTTCCGGCAAAAACTCGGGCATTTTCGTAATCAGCGGAAAATTTCCGATTAAATAGACCTTTTTAAGAGTTCAAAAACGGAAAAAAAATTTTTTCGATCTCCCCGGCCACTTTTCCAAAATCTCAAAAATCAGGGAATTTCAAAAGGTCGTAGAGCGGCATTTTTCTGTGCGATTAAGATTCATTGGGTGGGTTTGGAAAAGGTTTTCGCCTGACTTAAATAATGGCGTTGGAATCAGATCGATACCTCTTATCCAACTTTGAAATTCTGCCAAAAATCGAAAAATCCTCCGATTTCAATTATTAAAAAAGCATTTTGAAGAGAAAATCATAACGAAGAGATTGAGCACAAAGTGGAGAGGCAAATCCTAAAGGAAAAAAAGTTATCAATGATTTAGTGAAAAAATGTATTTTCGCCAAAAATCCAAAAAAATTTTGGATTTTTAATATTTTTTTAATTAGTACATTTCGATGTAATTTTATCCCCTGAGCACGAATCAACCATTAATTTCCCCCAAAACCCAAAATTTCCCTGAAAAAATCGTAAAAAACATCTAAAAACACGATTTTTGTGCTTGTTTCAATCGACTCAGAATTTCACCGCCAATGTAACGCATGACATTCCATCGTAGGACACCCTGTATATCTTTATCAACGATTCGTAAAAAAAGCCGATTACTCGAAGTGGTGGGGGTAACTTTACTCCGAAACAGCTGTTCGCTCGTGACGCCGCCAGGCGGCAGTTTGGGTCGCAGAATACTTGTCTCCAAGTCGCCCATAACAATTGTCCTTCTATGTACGTTTGACTTCGTTGGCCTAACCGACCCTGCAACTCCCAGTTCTATTTTCTCATTTCATTCGAAAACCGAACAGCTGACTGTTGACCGTTCGTTTTTGCGAAAGAATCGCGCTCGAGGCTCAACGACGAGGGACGCTGAATTCGTCGATTTTCGGTAGCAAAGTTTCACATCCGAGACGGCGTCGTGAAACGCACGCTCAATGCCCGTCGTTTCGATATGGTAGCGCGACCGAATTGCTGACGCAATATTCGACGTTTCCACGCGACGCACGCGACGATCAACGAAAATTCTAAAAAGTATACTCGTCGCGTCCCCTCGATCCGTTTCGATCTTCGGTATGAACGATCAGTGTTGGCGAGTCCCAAACATGAAAGCCAACGACGACAACGACGACGACGACGAATCAACGTGGCCGAGATTGTCGCAACCAACGATTCCGGAAAGATCGTACGGACGATGTCGGGGCTTCCAGGTTCGCGCTCTGATCGCTGATGACGCCGATCCTCCGACAAGTTTCGGTCATCTCGATTTCCCGAACCTCGGTGAAACTTGCGCGAAAAAGAATAATCCCACTGTGAAAAGTAATCAACTCGCGGTTATCGATAATCGCGACAGGATAGAGCGGAGATTTCGAACGCTCGGTATAACCGATTTGATTCGGGTCGAACTTCGGAGGGTCTTTGAGGTACGTTGTCCGTTGGACCAAAAAATACTCGAGATTCATCTCGAAGGGGAAATTTTGTTTCGTTTGGCTCGCGAACGCTTCCAATTTATTTATTTTCCAAGTTTTCAGCTCGGCGTCGCGAGCGATGCAAATTTTCCTGAAACTTCGCAGTTCCTTGGAATGGGAAAGCCGAGAGAGTACTCTTTCGGCTTTCCTACCGAGACGAACGAAAAAGAAAGTAAACCTTTTTATTTTCTGGACAGAGAGAGAACCGGTGCGTCGGACTTCTGGCCGACGAGCCTACGAGGATAACCGTCGACGTACTTGAATTCAACGGAAACACGAGCCTGACGAGTCCTCTGGCGAGATGGCTACGAATAAAGTCCAAGAGAAGGATCTTGCACCTAGGAAAGAGCAAAAAGAAGGCCAGGTCGAAGGGGTTGATTCTTTACGAGCGAACAACTTTGAAGCGAAGAAACACGGAGCGGCACGAGCTCGCGTCGAATCCTGTCGAAGAGCGAGACGTATCCGGCGTAAGCTCGAACGACGCTCCGCCTCGGGACGACACGGAATTATTGAGAAAAATGGCAGCTCTATCGTGTCTAGGCACCAATTATCGAAATTCGGTCGAAATCGATATCGACGAGGACAACGTAATTTTTCGACCGGATTTGCTCCGACGAATGGAGAATTTGTCGATCCGAGTGGACAACTTTTCGATACTGTCGGATTATGGAAGCGGAACGAACATTCGCGTGTCCAGCCTGATCGATCCGGAGACTACCAACGCCACCGCAAATTTGAAAATATGCGAAGATACGGGAGAATACATCGACCACGGAGAAGAATCTTGGAAAATGAGATTTTGTAAAAAGTTTCGAGAGTGAGTTTCGTCCCGGCGGCAAAAGTTTTGTTCCAGAGTGCGACTCGCAACGGGAGAACGTCGAGGATCGAGGACGCGCGAATTTGTTCCCCTCGTAGCCGAGCGATGGACTCGAACGCTCCCGTTGCAAAAATAATTTGGTGCATCGGAGATATTGCACGAAGACGGTGAGCCCTGAGGCCTCGCCTACGCGCCTCGTTCGATCGACGCCATATTTCGACCGAACGAAAAAACGAAGCAGATACGAATCCGATTTTGAGAGGGATGCAATTTTAGGAGGGATGCATTTTTCGATGATACGATCGAGCGACTGGTGGAAACGTACAAACGGCGCGACGTATCCTGTTGTTTCGGGCCTGGAAGATGAAAGCTCGGTTACTGCGTTCTCGGAAGAGATATCGCCGATTGCATCGGGATTGCAACTCCCAGCAGAGCTGAAGAAAAAAGCGCGCGGCGTTTGCCCGGAAACAAACGCCGCCACAGTCGCTGCTGCTTCAACCGTTTTCTTTTCATATCGAGCTTTTTTATTTGTTCTCCCAAGGAAAAGTTTAAGAAGACGCTGCTCGCGGTGATAAAAGCTAGAAAGGATTTTTCGCGCGCCATGTTTGGCGAATAAACAATAGACGTTGATAAATCGTTGGCCGGATAGATCGTCGTCCCTTGTTTCCGAAACGATCAAGGCTTGTCCGAAAGAGGGGCGAGCCGAGCCGAGCTTCCGGTTACAACGCTCGCACCCAATTTGTAAATACGTTGCGTTTACGAGACTAAATAAATGTTGTCTAAAGCCCAAATGAAGAAAAGGGTTGTCGGTACGACAGGTTTCGTTTTATCGATTGCCGGTAAGATCCGTCGGACGGAGACGCCATCTTCCGAGTAAGCGCGTATTAAAGTTTTTTTTTCTTTTTTTTATTTTTTCGAGAAGTGCCATATTTCGAAAGTTTTCGAAATATGGCATTTCGAATTTATGAAAATATAATTGTCGAATTTTCGAAAATTTGGTCACGAAAACGAGAGAGCGAACCACCGCCGCTGCTGCCGCCGCGCGGTCCAGTTCCGTGTATTCTCTTGTCGCGCAGACCCTCGCGTCAAAGCAATCGGATTTCCGGAAAAATACGAAACTGCGAAATCTTTCCAAGACGAGAATTCATGATAAGAGGATAGGTATTTCGCGGCCAAAGGTTCGAAACTTTGCCCTCGTCACGCTTCGAGAACCGTGGTCGTTGAACCGAGTGACGAAGAAATCTGAGGTTCGGGCGACTAGGAGAGACGATCGGTTCGGAGGACTCGATCGCGCATGACTGAACCGAGAGATTCGTTTTGTTGATTCGTGCGTGGGTTATACTTTCCACGAGGAATGTACACACCTGGGCTTCGGAACTTGGCCGTACAAAGTACGGGGAATGCGGCGGCGGTGGTGGTGGCAAAAACGAGGAGAACGGGCCGCGAGAGCGCGTACGACGGTAGAGATGGAAAAAGAACGAGGGAGAGAGGAGAAGCAAGAGCGCGATCGTGGAAGGGAGGGAGAATGGAGCTGGAGAGGCTGAAGAGTAGTGGCTCCGTTGGGTCGGTTGATTCGAAAGAGAGCTCAGTGAGGACTGACTGCCGCCGAGTCGGTGAGTCAATCGGCGGATCGGGAGGGCTCGGCGCACCGGCTCCGATCGTCTCCGACTCGCGAATAGCCCACTTTTGACTCTGACGCGCACATTTTTTTTCGGACGCAAACTCATCGATTCGCGTCCTGTTAAAAAAAAAAAATCGCGGCCGTACTCGTTTGAGCAAAATCGAAGAAATAATCGTGCGCGCGTTCTTGGTGCGACTGTGTCGATCTTTGGACTGGATTATCGATCGTAGCGGAACGCAACGTTTTTAGTGATTTTTAAAGCAGGTAAGTTCACGCGGGTGGCCAGCAACGATTATTTTCAGAAAATTCAGTCGAAGCGTTGCTCCGAACTTTTACGTCTTTTTAAAAGTGGGTTATCGAAAAAATCGGGTATCGAAGATCGACGCCGATTCAAGCTTGCGCCTCAAAGTCGACGTCGATTCGCACGATCAGTAGGTCGAACGATTCTCGATCCTGGTTGTCCAAGAGTGAAAGGCTCGGCAGATCCGTGTGTAGCCGGGTCGAGTCACGATCGGGCATCGGGGCCGCCGTTGCCGCCGGGCGTCTCGCTCGTTCGATTCTTCTCTCCGTGTCGAACGGGCGCGTCGGCCCACCGCGATATCAATCTCGGAATATCCGTTGGCGGGTATAACGTTTCTCGAAATGCTTGAATGTAAAAAAAAAATGCCGATCGATTCTTTGGTAACGATCGGCAAGGTTGGAAGTTTCTCGATCGAAACGCGGATAACGTCCCGTTGTAACGAGACCCGTGTTAAAGCCGTTTATCAAAAAACTAGTCGACGCGTCGACTATTCACCGGCGAGTATTTCGGCATTGTTTTTTACAATAACGAAATACTCAAGACGAAAAGTTACTTCGAAGCGAATCTCGTTTCGAGATATTTCGCAAAACCCGCGTCTCGGTTGCTTCCCGAGAGCGCGGAAACTCTGACTCTCGTCGATGCCGTCAGTGTTTGAATTCGTGTACCGGTACTGGAACGTGACACGTTCGAATGTAAATATGATTTTGACGTTTCACCTCGAACGCGAGTCGTTATCGAGAGCTGGTCGGTCCCGAACCACGCTCGACCGATTCGACTCAATTCGCGTCGCATTCTTCTCCGAAGAAAGCGGGGGCTGGGTAACGTTCAACGGGGCCCGAAGGACACAGTTGAATTTTTGAGGTTACGTCTATCAGCGCTTCGTTTTCCATGGTTCTTTGTATTCCGCGAGAAGGCGTTGCGAGAATAAAACCTCAAAAGCACGAGACTCACGAGAGACGCTGTAATTCGAATACATTCGAGAATCGTACAGTCGATGAAAAACAAACTCTGTCGAGAAAGAGCAGTTCTTCGCGCTCCCTTTTACCGAAGCGTTTCGCGAAAGGTCGTTGCAACGGTCGAGGCAACGTCGTTGCTTCCCGCGGTAAACACGCTCGCGAGTTTATAAAAGAAATAACGATGCGCGGGAGAGTCGCGGTTGAAGGACGGGGAGGAGGGAGGCGCTGCGGTCGCGGCGCGGGGCGCCACACAGCGGCGGGCCGAACGTGTTTCTCAAGCGAACGATCCTTCGACAATCAACTTTTTCTTCGTTCTTCGCGTTCCACTCTCAGCAATACATCTGGTTTCGCGTTTCGTCGAAGGAAACGCTTCTTTGGACAGTCGTAAATAAAGGCGTGGCAAGATACGCGACGCGTCGTCACCGAGTCGTGCCGGCACTCGCGTCTCTACCGGTGTACACACGGACGAGAAACGGAAAATACGGAGTCTCTCTCCTCGACGGATATGATTCACGAAGGAGCAGCGAGACGATCGACGAGACGTCGCGTCGAGGGGGGGAGCCTCTGAACGAACGTTGCAAACGGCGAAACTTTCGAGGGAGGACAGAAGCGCCTCCGCAGCGATCCCAACCGAACTAATCCGATCGAGTCTTTCCGTTGCTCTTGGTTTCTTTCGTTTATTCGGGATTTGTGAAAGTTTGATTATTCGCCGAGTGCTCTACGCGGCCCGACTCTCGAGAGTCGGCGGCTCGAAGGTCTCGCGCGGAACAAACGTCGCTCGCGCTCGATGATAAATCGGAGCCACCGGATTTGCGGGAAAATTCGTAGAGGCGCGTTCTCAGGAGCGTGACGCGAGGAAGAAAGTAGCGCTCGCGATGTATCGTCCACGCGAGTATGTCGGGGGGGGGGGGGGGCCACCCCCCGGGGGGGAAACGTTTTCTCCTCGCGAGAACGGAAAACATCCCTCCTCCCCCTCGATTATTTCGGGCGGTCGCGCGTCCCAAACCCAAACAATTAATTGGAGAGCGCGATCGGTCGGTATCATCCCTGGATATTTTTCAACCTCGGTGCTCAAAAATGTGGATTACGACCGCGACTAGATTAGCGACTCGTCACCCGATCGCTGATTGGACCGATTTTCCAAAAGACGAGAGATGCCAACTTTGTTTTTTTTTTTCTTTGATCCGCCGATAAAGTCTTGCATTCCCCAGGTACCCGGGGCGTTTTCACCCACCGAGGAAACCCGTTTCTCCCGGCTCGAGGAACGATCGTTTGCAGCAACGAAGAAACGTTCGGCGATTCGAGGCCGATCGAGCCTAGATCCACTGAAAAAGATAAGCCGGGCGCTCGAGTCGGTTTGTTTTTGATGCTCCAGTTGCTTCGCTAATTCGACGATGGGCTTCGGCGGTTCGTCGAATCGGGTCTCGTCGGTGAAGAAACGAATCGTACTTTCTTCAATGAAGAATGCGGCGGCGACGGCAAATCGCGATTTTTATGGTGCTCGATGACCGACGATACTCGTAATCGAGGCTGGTGCTTAGAGATGAGAAAAAAAAGTCGCGCGAGAACAACGAGTCTCAACTATCGCTGGATCCTACTGAGTTCTCACCCGATCCCGCGATCCTTGGTCGGATAATAATCGGCTCGTCTTTTGGCGATTGGCCTTTTCGAGCACCGTCCTAACAAATCGGTATCGGGATATCGCTGATCCAACGGAGAGAGAGAGAGAGAGAGAGATGATGATGATGATGATGATGATGATGATGATGATGATATATTTATGCCTTGGTCAGGATCTTAGGCAATATAAAACATACATTTTAACAATATTTTAACTATATAACTATATAGTTATATAGTTAATAGTCTCTATAGAGAGAGAGAGAGAGAGAGACGAGCGGAGGTCGAAAGACCGCGAATAAAAGCCAGGATACGAGAGAGGCGGGGTTGCTACTCGTAATTGGTTTTGACGACCTTCCGCCGCGGAAGGTCATTCCCCTCGTTGTCGCGGTACGTTTTTTGTGCAGCAGCGATGGCGGGGCAGAAAAGCGTTGCGAAAGAGCGTTTGCGCTGTGGTCGACTCCGTCCACCGAAGGATCGAGAATCATCCTGAACGAATATCGTCAAAAAAACAAAAAATGTGATCATGCGCCGAGGAAAGCCCACAGTCACTCGATCGAGGATAAACTCTCGGAAGATGAAAAAAAATCGACTGAAAGTTCCTCCGGCGGCCATCTTGGAAAGAATCGTTTTGGAAAATCCTAACGAAGAACCGGAAGCAAACCCGGTTTTTTTTCCGCCACTGTTGCTTCAGCCGTTCGAAACTCGGATTCTCGTGGCTGTTTTCCGTTATGAATGGTTACAAAAATAGATGACGAAAGCGGTTTTCCAAGACCAAAGTACGATTTACGACGGGCCTGTATCGGAAATACGGTAAATTTATTTTTGGACTCACGAGCGATGCATCGCTCGTCCTGTCGACGACGACGCGCGACACTTTTTCTTCTTTCCCAAGAGCCCTGACTCTCCGAGTATATCCTAGTTGCGCTGGCATCGATCTCGTCGATGCCGCTCGTCGATAGCGAGACGAAACCACGAATAGAACGAGCACGCGTGCTCGTTACGAAAAATCACGAGAGAAACTCCCACCGGAAGTTGAGGCTCTTGAGACTCTCTCGACGGGTTTGTCGACCCTCTGAGATAGACGCGGCGGCGGCGTCTTTCCTCGAATCTTGGCTCTCTCTCTCTCTCTCTCTCTCTTTCGTCGCCAGCGACGCTCGAGCGCGTGCCGAGTTATCCGAGTTTATTCGTTATAGATACCAAGATAGGATATCGGAGTGCCTCGCCCTCGTCTCCTCCCGTCGCTCTTCTCGATTAAAAATAACGACATTACGGATAACGACGAGTTTTTTTTAAATCGACGATCAACTAAATTCTCAACGGTGGGGTGGGGTTGGGGGGGGGGGGCAAAGAGGCTTCGAAGAAAAGACGCCAGAGCCGCTAAAAGCTCGAGCATTCGCGAGCTCGGTCCTCACCGATATAACGCGGAAGCGTTACGGAGGTTAGGAACGCGCGGGGCCGCGCGCCACCTCTCGGGCCCGCAACGATGACGCCAGCCTGGAAAGTGGGTGAAAGCGGAATTTTTCGCGTCTGGTTTTCGAGGAAACGACGCGCCTCTGCGAAGTTTCTCGTTCCGTCGATCCTCGAGCGTCGATATCGATTAACGATTCTTCAACCGTTCGAGCTTTATCGCCAATAAGAATTTATAAACGCGACGAGTCGTTTTTCCGGTGTCGCGGGAATCCGCGCTCCTCGAACGCTCCTCCGTTACCGACGACACGATCAACGTGTCTAGGTAATCTCGACGACGCTTCGATTCTCCGCGTTTTCGTTGTTTCTCATCCCCGGCATTCCCCGCCCTCGCCGCCCTCTTCCGGGCTCGTTTTTCCCGGACGACGAGTCGCGCGACACCAGAGCCTCTACCGTACGGACCTCTACCGCGAGACTCGAGAGACGCGAGCGCAACAATGTAGAACGCGACGCACCGGTTTTCTTTCCAGAGAAAAGGAGCCACCTTGAGCGTGTAGGTACCTATCTACTCGCGTTCAGACATCGAGGACATCGCGACGGGTCGATCCGCTCTCTCTCTCTCTCTCTTAAAAATCGCAATTTCTCAAGTACGAAACATTTTAATCGTAAAATTCAGACATCTATTTCTGTCGCTATGAATTCTACAAAGACTGATGCTCGATTTTTCGCTGTAAACTTCATAGACGCCGAGAAAACGTATTTCGAAAATTTGTGAGGTTATGTCGATGTTCGTCATGCCCTTAACCCTCTATATCATGATGTAGACTGTAAGCAACATACCGTTCGACCTGCCACTAAATTCATACGATTCATTTTTTGACATTATATTGCACTGTAAACCGTAGTCTACAGAAGTAACGAACAGGTACTAAAACTTATCACTAGATGGCGTTACCTGTCACAAATTGTAGTTTTTTCACAAAGTCGTTAGTGAACTCGGGAGTCTCAGTCGATCGAGGTCGAACATGCGGCTGGATTTTTTTCGCATGGATTCTCGAGAGATTCGCGAACGAGTTTTTCCTTCTGCGGAAGCAAGGGCGAGAGGGAGGAAGAGAGAGCACTCGTACGGAGCTCTCCTCGTGGCGACGCGTTTTCGAAAACGTATTCGTCTCGTTTGTAAATTTACGAACGCGAATAGGACGAAACGCGACGGCGGAAGCTTACCGGAGAAAGTATACCGCTGCTGATGCAGAGAGAATAATAACAAACGAAAAAAAAAAAAGAAAAGTACGTACCGAGGGATCGGCCACGCGAGTGGGTGTTCCTTCGTGCGTTCCGACGCTCAAAGTGAAAGACGCCTGCCGCATTCGTACGGCGATAATGAGTTTACGCTCGTCCGGGAGGCGATTTTCGTTTCGACACTCGTGAACGAGGGAAAATACGAAATACGCTAGAACGGAGGTTTTTTTTTTCTCGAGGCTGCGTCCTCGAGGGCTCGAGGACGTCTCGGGAAAGCTGGCGACGCGACGGAGCGCCATCTCCCGAACGATAGAAGAGTGAGGATCGCGCAACTATGAAATTCCATCGGAACGAGCATTTCGTGTAGGTTTTATCGCGCGCCCGCCCGCGTCCGAGAGCCTTCGAAGATGGCTCGACTCGTGCCGAGGGCGAGGCAACTCGAGGCCGCATCTCGCAGCGGAGAAAGTTGCCGAGCAAACTCAAACGGGCCAAAACAAATCCAGTAAAATGTAGCCTACAGCCCCTCCTTCTCTCGATTCGTTTAATCGCAACGATGATAAGAGCCGAACGAAATGCCTGAATAATAGAAAACCGGTACAAGGATTTTTCCGTAAATTGGACATTTTCCTTCGATCCCGGCGAACGCTAGAGAGCCGGGGAGAGAAAAGGTCGATAGCGTTGCTCGGTCGGTATCGATATCGACCGAAACATCCACAAAGAACGCGGCCCGTGCGTGAAATAAACCGTATATAGAAACCGGTTACGAGGAAAGAAAACGACTCGGGCGCTAATAGCTTGGCCCAGTTTCTCTCATCCAAGGGTTGGCTGCCCACCGGCAAGGATATCACCTCCCGTTCGTCGCTCCTCGGGGAAACGGAGCGATCATTCTTTCGTGATTCCATCAATCGTGTTCTATGGTCCGTCCGGACGCGCGCTCTCCGACTACTACTCGACGGTCCTCGATACGCGCCTCAAACGTTCAACGTTGACGAATCGACCGGACGATTGATCCGACCCGAAATTGATACGTCCTTCTCGCTCTATAAATAGACCCGCGGTCTTGTCGCTTTTCCGCTCGTCCTCCGCTGCACCGCCTCCGCCCGACTCCGCTCCCCGGTACAATGGGTTCGGGTAGGAAACCCGAGCTTCCAATGACCAGAAGGCTCAAAAGTCCGAATTTTAATATATCGAAACTACAAATTTCGTAAATTTTTTGTTTTTTTTTTTGGGATTGTTTAAAATTAAGGAGTTTAAAATAAAACTAACTAACCCAAACAAACCCAAACAAATTTCGTAAACCTTTACGAAATTTGTAGTTTCGGACTATTAAAATTCGAAATTTTGAGCCTTCTGGTCAATCGAAGTTCAGGTTTGTTTAAAATCAAGGGTTTTTATTCAAACTAACAAACCCAAACAAACCCAAACAAATTTCGTAAACTTTTTCGGAATTTTGAGCCTTCCGGTCAATCCGAAGTTCGGATTTCCTACTCAGGTGCAATTTCGACGATCGCGCATCGCTGCTTCGATACTCTTCGACGAGTGGAATTCCAGAGGCTCCCTACGCGCGTACTAGGCGTAATTATCCCGAGACTCGAGCAACGAAAACAGAGACGCGGGCTGTACTCGTGAGAGGGAGAGAGAAAGGAATACTCCCTCGTGTCCCCTGCGCCATCTCGTATTCGCGTTTCGATTCACCGACGACCCTGGGAAAATACGGGGAGAAACGCGCGCGGCGTGCTCTCTCGAGCATTCTCGTCACGGGTTATTGGCTCTCCCGGCTCCACAGCGGCCCCGGAGTATCGCTTCTAGTCGAGTTTGAAAGTAAGATTTTAAATACAGAGCGACAAAGACCGTTGGTGGAAGGGGATCCGTTCTTCGAGCGTTCGACGGCTGTCGAGTGACTGTGAGCGAACGTTCCTTCGATCCACACCCTCTTGAAGTACCTCGAGTTCGTTGACGCGTCTTTACGTTCGCGATTGCTCGGTGCTACACCGATTATTGCTTGCGACGATGAATCCTCGCGTTTTCATCGTCGCGCCGCGTGACAGCGGCGGGAAAAGACCGAACTTCCGGAAACCGCCAACCATCGACCGGCGATCTTTCGTAACCAGCTGTTTATCTCTACACTTTCGAGAGGGATTCTTCTCGACTCTGCGGATAAAACGTACGACTTTTCGTACAATCGCTGCAAGGTTGTCGCCATAGTATATTATTTCTCGTGCGACTGCAAACTCCGGACCTGTTTTTTCACCGTTCTCCTTTCTCGCGAACTCGCGAGGTCAACGTGTTTTCCGTTGGCGTTGGTTCTCGCCGAGGGGAGGGGCGGGAGGGAGAGTCGGGATTTTGTCCTTCCAGCCGGAGGTATCCCTCGGTGGTGGCCTCGAAACGCGAGATCGCGCCGGAAGCGTATCTGGTGATCGTCGTCGTCGCTCGAACGTCGCGGCCCACGAGCGAACCGCGTACCAATATCGCGTACAACGATAATTGACCCGGGAGGAGAAACTCGATGCTCGAAAGAATCGACGAGAACCCTAGGAAAAACCCTAGGAACCCTAGGACAAACCCTAGGAACCCTAGGAAAAACCCTAGAAACCCTATGAAAAACCCTAGGAACCCTGGGAAACCCCTAGGACCCCTAGGAAAACCCCTAGGAAAAACCTTAGGAACCCTAGGAAAACCCTAGGAACCCTAGGAAAAACCCTAGAAACCCTATGAACCCTAGGAACCATGGAAAAACCCTAGGAACCCTGGGAAACCCCTAGGAACCCTAGGAAAACCCCTAGAAACCCTATGAACCCTAGGAACCATGGAAAAACCCTAGGAACCCTGGAAAAACCTTAGGAACCCTAGGAAAACCCCTAGGAACCCTAGGAAAAACCCTAGGAACCCTTCGAGCGGAATCAAGCGAGAGAGAGGGAGGGATTCGAGACCTCGACACGGGCACAAGAGGAATACGAGCGTCCCGTTCGTTGAGACACGGCGCACCTCGAATTTCGATCTCGCTTTGCGGTCGTCCAAGGTCGACGAACCTCTTTTCCTAGCGATTTTTTTTCCTCTCTCGCGCGGACGAGTCGTCGATGCGTTAAAACGGTACGCGCGCGCGGTCTCGCCGAGGAACGTTTCATCGAGAGCCGCCGGGAGCGAGTATTATCCGTAGGTACTCGGTAAACACTCGTTCGAGCCCTTTCCGACTAGCAATTGCTCCAGCGAGAATTTGGTCGCCTCGGTTTACGGGAGCGCCTCTCCAACGCTCCGTTCGGCGAACGCCCCCTCCCCATCGCCTTCCCTTACCGAGTCCCGGTATCTCGGTACGGGATATATAACGGAGCTGGCTTCGAGTACCGAGATGGAAAACGGTAAATTCTCGGGCGAACGGATCCCTCTCCTCGTCGGTTATTCCTCGCACGCGCAACGCGACGCGAGACGACTCGAGACGAGGGGTTCTGCGTCCGAATCGCGTTATATCTTCCCAACCCAAACAAACCCAACCCAACCCAAACAAACCCGCTACGGGTATACATTTTCTCACCCATATTTATACTTCCGATCAAAGAATTTCGCAACGATCGTTGCCAGCGATTCGATCGGATTTTCTCCCCACCCGGCCTCTCGATTGGAATCCGCCACGAGTTTAAATCGCGTACGATTCTCAGCGGAGCTCTGGGCGGACTCGCGAGATATCGATCCCAAACGGAGATCTCGTCTCGAGTATAATTTTCCTCGTCGATCGGTCGCCGATCGGTTGTCGATCGGCTCGGAATTCGTGACGAGTCGGGTGCGCGTCTTTCGCCAAGAATTCGTCACGTTTCGCGATAAAGCGGTGGCGACGACGGGGGCACGGTCGTGTCTCGTTACGGAGGAACAAAGCGAGTTCGAATCGGAGGCGTACGGCGCGACGAGAGAGCGGGACTCGCTCGGGTGTGACTCGCGCCTCGCGAATCCGATCACTCGTACATACGAAGTTGCGTGGTCTCGCTCCAATGGATCTTGACCCTCGAGCTTCTCCGTACTGCGAGGGAGTGACGCGAGACTCTCGTTTCTCGTTTTTTTGCATTTTCATCGCCGCGTACCCGTATTTCTCATCGAGTCTATCGTTGACTCATACGTTTTCTCGTTTTCGTTAATTAACGAGATTCTCTCCGTCGGTCGCGCCCCTCTCTGTCTCTCCGAGTCTCCGGACCGGAAGTACCGGCAATCGCACGCTCGAGCGCTCGATCGCGATTTAACTCGGACCGGAGCTTGAGAGGATCGACGCTGGGTCGTCGCACCCATCCGGTGTACCGATCGTCGATGATTTCCTATCGGACTCTCTCTCTCTCTCTCTCTCGCTCTCTCTTGTTAGAAGATGAAATCAGCGAGCTTAGTGGATAATACACACTGCTTTTTTTTCGAAATTGGCTACTGATCTCAATTTATATTATTTTATATTAATTAGTATCTACCATATTTTTCCTTACTTGTAGTAACTCTAATTACTGTACCTACTTATTTTGTAAAACTTTTAATTATTTTTGTATTGTTTCAATATTTGTTAAGATTATTATGTTGCCCGATTGTTTATTCTAGAGCATAATAAAATTTATCATCATGATATCATCATCATCATCATCTCTCTCTCTTTTATATTGTTAAAATATTG
The DNA here is from genome assembly GCA_030522765.1 of Ophioninae sp. B BG-2022a. NCBI lineage: Eukaryota > Metazoa > Arthropoda > Insecta > Hymenoptera > Ichneumonidae > Ophioninae sp. B BG-2022a. The sequence continues at coordinate 23,262 of JAPYZJ010001015.1, read as the reverse complement.
TTAAAATGTATGTTTTATATTGCCTAAAGGTAAAGGCATAAATATATTATCATCATCATCATCATCATCATCATCATCATCATCATCATCTCTCTCCCTCGGTTACGAACGGTCCGGCTCTGACGTCACACTCGTATTTCTGGCCTTTTTTCAGAATGAACGCGTCGTGACGTACACGCGAACAAGAGGAGGCGTACAACGAGAAGAAGAAGGAGAAGACTCGCCCGATGCTGAAACCGGAGGAGCGTGCACCAAAAATGTCCGGCCACTGCAGATACTTCGAGCAGCACGCGTGGAAGAGAGAAATCTGTACAAACTGCTTCAAGTCGCGCGAGGAGCATATCGGAAACTTGGAAAATTCGAGGCCCAGCTTCGCCAGAGCATCGGCCAATTTGAAGACCGACGTTCAAAAGTTACAGGTACCAGTACGGTTTTGGAAAAATATCGAAGCGTCCCGATTTCCGAATCAATGGAAATTGGATGATACTTTTGCGTTCGTTTCCCGCCTTGTTCGAACGAATCTCTCCAGACGCCCCCCGGGTTGACTCGACGCCTGACGCAGCGGCGATAATCGCGCGCGTCTGTAATCGGACGTTGATCTCCGATTCGCAGTCCGATAAGTGACGATCGGTGAATTAGAGTCCGACGGGACTTTCGAAATGTCCTTATTTCGATGTTTGAAAATTCTTGGTCGAATCACCAGGAAGTAGGGCTCGTTTCGAATAAAAAAAATAGTCGTCGTCGAGTTTTAGGAAGCGCACAGCGGACGTTTTCCCGAGGACGAAAAGATCCGTCGCGAGGCTAATCGGAATCCTCGGTAGCTCGATCAAGGCCAACGACCCTGAGGCCTCGAACGTGTCGCGGAAGTGGGTTAGCCGGCTTCGCAAACGCGGAAGCGAGCAAACGAGAATCGAAGGAGAGTCGAAGCACGCCGACGAGTCTTGATTATCCGTCCACCCGGTTGCACGTTTCTCTCTCGGTTTCCCGTGCACGCTGCACCTGTTCGGACTCGGCCGTACGGGATTGCTAATGACGCGACGGCGCGGAATGAAACCGTACCGTGGATTACTCCTCCTCCTCCTCCACCACCTCGAGCCCCACTCCTCGCGCTGATCCATTTGTACGCACGGAGCGGCAAAAAGTTGACGCAACCGGACGCGAGTACGAGTCTATCGACGCGGAGAAAACTCGGTAATAGTATCGCGACTTGGAAAAAAAAAAAAAATACCCGACGACGAATCGTACGATGAAAGATAACGTTAATCGGCAACGGGGATCGGTAACGTCCCGAACTCGTAGACGCGTCGGAAAACCGACTCGTCGAATAATCGACGCGAATTCTCCACCGTTTTTTGCTACGTCTCGTCGAGTTTCTCTCGCAATCGCGACAAACGCAATTTCCTCCGTCTCTTGGAAAGATCGGGCTTTCCGCCGGAAAACCGGGTGTGAGCTTCTTGGTCGCGACCTCGATTCTTTCGATCCCTCGATGCGACTACAAACCCTCTCGATTCCGCGGTTTCTCTTCGTCCGAAGGATGCGGGAGAAACGATAGGTTCTCCGGTTGGAAGCTCGCTCGCGTTACGAAACGCCCGCTGTTTGTTGTTCCAGAGTATTCTTCGCGGTAATACCAGTGGCCAGCCGTCGAGGAGAAAAAACGTCGTTTTTCCGGAATCTCTGAGCGAAGTGATCGGTTACGGTGGAAACGACTTTTCCGACAGCGAGGATAACGAGTCCGATGATTCGAGCAGCGACGTATCGGGACGAAGCGTCGGCGGAAGTAATCCGACGGAAGACGAAACTCCGGACAGCGAGGATGATCGAGCTTTGGGAAATCTGACTCGCGCGAATACCAACTTTAACACGGTAACGGCGAATCTGACGGATGCGCCGAGTACTGAAAATCGAAGCGCCGGCAAAGCTTTCGGTTCTCTGATGCTTGGCAAAGCGCGGAAAGATTCGGACGGCAAGAGGAAGACTCTTTTGGTTTCGGTGACGCCTTTCGGAGGTGACGACCCTCTGCCAACCGCGAAAAGACCGACCGAGAAAAAATCGTCAAACTCGGCTGCCGCGACGATCGCTGGAAGAACGAGGCTCGATCGAGTCTCCCCCTCAGTTTCCACGTTCTCGAGCAACCGAGATACCGACAAACTCGATCGAAGCTCCCACGAGTCCAACAAAAATCCGAGGCTCGATTCGAAGGAACGCCCCGGTGATCCTGGAGGCTTGGAGAAAATCGTTGACATGCCGCTCATCGCCTCGAGCAATCTCGTATCCGTTATTCAGAAGAGCGACGCCCTCACCCTCCGCCCAGATCCTCAACCCGAACGGTCTCTGGAGAAACGCGCGAGTTCGATAACTCGTTGTCCAGCGATAAAAAAGCCCGATGGTGAAAAGCCGAAAATCTCGTTGCAAGGCTGCCACGCGTCCGCGAAATCCGAATACACCGTAACGAGAATCACCAAAGTTACGGGTCTGGAGAATTCGAGGTTGGATTCCCTGGAGTTCAACGTTTTCGATTCCGGAGTCGATTTCACCGAAACACCCGCCGGGAAATTCGACGAGGAAGCGGAAGAGGAGAGAAAGGGTGGTCGAGGAGAAAACGCCATCGAAGAGATCCGAATGACCGGTAATCTCGATCGTTCCGAAGAAGTGGAGAATTTCGAGGAACGAACGGTCGAGGGTGAAGCTGGCCCGGAACCTCCTTTGGATCATCCGTATTCTCAGGAGAGTCGAGAACACGCGGGTGAACCGGACGGAAGAGCCGACGAGGCCCAAGTGTCCGAACCACCACCGGCACTGCCGCGATCCTTGCCGCCGATCGAAGCTAGAGACTCTCGAAACTCGGAGTCAACGGAAGAGCAGCGGCCATCCTTGATCGGAGCGGTTCCGAGACCGTCCTTTCTTCACGGAGAAACGAAACCAAGACCCGCGGTACCGCGGAAACCGAGCTCGTTGCCCGCCAGATCGATCGCCCCGAGGTATCCCTCGTCGGTTAAAAACGAGGACGGTCGCCGATCACCCCCACCGGCCACGAACCTTTCCGCTCGGGTTCCGACCACCGGAAGACTCAGCGATCCTGTGACGACACTTTCGACATCCTCCCCGCGAGCGTACCCCGGGTACTCGACGGAGCTCCCCCGAGCCTCGAGGGATCCTCCGAGAATCGCCGACGATCGATCGCCCCTCGATTCTTTCGCTTCTCCGGCTCGTTCCTTTTCCCCGAGTTACAAGTATTCCGGGGAGAAGCTCTTTCGAGTCGGCGGCTCGAACGATCCGAGATCGCTGGGTTCCGTCCAACCACTGGATCGTCTCAAGACCGATTCTTCGAACGAGAGCGAGGACGAGCCCGAAAGCCTTGAAGAAGATTCCCGCGGTGAAATCGAACTGGATTCCACGATACGTTCTCCGAACAAAAGAAAGGCTCCGAAACCACCAGCGGTTGAACCACCAGCGAACGATGAATCGCCAGCCCCGATATTCGCTCGAAATCCTGCCGCGTCTAATCTCAAGTCGGACTCGCCGGTCGTACGTGAAAAGGAGAAGCGCGAGCGTGCCTCCTCTTGCAGCCCAAAGTTTCGCAAAGCCATCCGCGAGAGTCCCGATCCCTGCGGGAACCTTCCAGAGGTCGCCCCGCGTCGAACGATTTCTCTTTCCCAGGGGAGTCTCGCGACGAACCTTGACAAAACCGAAGACAAGAAGAAGACCAGGCCGAGATTTTCCCTCAAGAGGCTGCTGAGGATGGGCACGAGGAGAGACATCGACGTCAGTTGTGGCAGCACCGGAGTCGATGGCGGCGGCAGCGCGAATTCGAGAATCGACGAGATTCCAACGACGCCCCAACCGAAGCCACGTCTGGAAATAATTCATCCGCTGGAATTAGACGGCGCGGCTGTCGAGGTTCTACGCCACGAGAGAATCCTCAGGAGCGGCGAGGACGCGACGGACTCGAGATCGGATTATTCGACGCCATCGGTGCTCGGACCTCATCGCGTCCTCGGTAAGTCTACCCACGTGACTCTCGCTTTGCCATCTTTCCGATTTTTCTTCTCCCAGACTCGAAACGCTCGGATCAACGATCGAAACGCGAATTTTAAAGTTATCGTTGTTCCGGTCTCGTTGATCGAGGCCTCTCGTTAAGAAACGTTATTTAAATCGAGTCTTGTCAAGCTCGGTAAGTCGAGAGAGAGAGAGGAGACCCACGCTCGAGCGATTCGAGCATTAATCTCCGTTGTTTGAATACCACAGCCGCGAGACCGGGAAAACCGCCACCACCGCCTCGAAACTCGCAGTCGCGGGACGACTGGCCGAGACCCACGGATCCCTCGAACAACTCGAAACCGGACCGGCCCCCGCCACCCCGAAACGAGGCCAAATTACCTCCGAGATCCGAAAAACCCGTATTCTCGAAGAGTTGGCAACCGTCCTCGAGCCCATCGACGACCGACTCGATTTACGCTAATCTTGGTAAGTTTCGGCCCATCCAGTGTAACTAATATCGACGTTCTTGCCAGTTTTAACGAGTACGCGAAATAAAACGGTCGACAAAATTCCCGACAATTGTAATAAACGGAAGGCGCATGCGTACGCGTTCACGTCTTGACGCACGCGCGTTACGTCTATCGTTGCAACAGTGTTAACAGCCGTGCTCGCGCGACACTCGCTCCTGCTTAAAGCTTGCAACCCGGGACAACTGACGATTTTTTACCGATCACCCTCGTGTTGCTAATTTATTCCTCGATCCGCGCGCGTGATAGCTCGCGCTACCTTTCTCTCTGCGTCTTTTGACGCGTTGCGTAAATCGACCTTTCTTTTTCTTTTTTTTCAACGGGTTTTAACGAACTACTCGCGGAGCCATTGTACCGTCGCTGCTTTTAACAACAATCAACTTTTGTCCTGAAAGAAAAACGATAATAATAATAACACGGTTCTTCGTGCGTAGACTCGTCGGGGTTGCCTCGATCTTTCAACGTTTTTCCCATTTTCTCTCTTATCGCGATACAATCTGTGTGTCTGCCAGTGTTTATTATTATAATTGTTACAATTATTATTAATATCGCGATACTTGTACGAACGTCGAGAATTGGATTCGGTCCAATTATCCGAGCCTCGTCTTATCCTGTGATACGCCGTGCAATCGCGCGCACCGTTTCTCTTTCGCTCGCTCGAGCCGAGACTCTCTCTCTTAACATCGGACCCGATAGCGCGAATTACCTGCGCGGCGATTCGAGAATCCCCGAGCTCATGGTAAATCCGCATATCCACCGGCGTCTCCTCGTTCTTTAAACAGTTTTACACGTATATCTTATTGTACATGAAAAACGATAAATATAGGACGCAACGGCAAAAGAGAAACAAACACCGACGCGCCAAAAACTGAACAAAAATCTGCAACGAATTGTAACAAGGATGCGTAACATTGTTGTTTACCGAAATAAAAGAAATTATTGCCTGCAAAAAAAAATATCGTTCGAGTACATTCCTCCCACTTTTTGTCTTCATTGTATCGCACTTTCGTGGTTCTTCTCCGTCCTCGCGATCGTTACACGTATCGCGTTCATCGTTTCGACTCGCCGAGTCTCGGCTTTCGCAGGAGTTTGCATTTTCCGATATCCGGACAAATACGCTGCAGCTGCGAGTCAGCGCGCGAGTGACACGTCGCGTCTATAGGAAAATAAAGCTAACCAGTTCCAAAGAGAAGCTTCGCTCGGTACGTTTCGTGTCTCTCTTTTTTTCATTCTTCTCGAGATTTTGTCTGTAGTATTTTTTCGAATAATCTTATTCCTTGTTAAATGAGAAAACGATTGACTCGAGAAGTATCGTGAATTTATCGTGAACGATGGAGAAACACGATCGCGAGTGCGCGTCTGAATTGTGGGCTCTCGTGTATGCACCGCGATGTCCCCGATCCTTCGGATCTCGCAGCGTACGTACATCTAGGTACGTACACTCCGTTGGCGTTAGTTTTTTCTACCGTGACCTTTTCTACCGGCGATGCGAGCACGAGTCACGTTCCTTTGAAATCAAGTACAACGTTGCTTATTTTGTTTTTCGATCGAAAGTTTGGAAGCGAAAAAACAAATACGATTACGTAAAAGAGCCGTGTAAAGCGATGTAGCTAGCCTGTGAAATGCCTTGTGTCTTGTGGTACTAACACTGGCGGTTGACGAATGGCGTACCGGCCTGCAGCAGCGGAGGATGTTACAGGTGAGGCGAGAAGCGCACTGGCGCCGTCGAAACCGCAGAGGACGGCCAGTATGAGGGATCGGGCGATCGTTCGGCCACCCTTCGAGAAGAGAAATTCACCTTACGCCGTCGCAGTTCCCAATTACGAGAAGGAAGATGCCGCAAGGCCGCCATCTTCCGAATCTCCGGTAAATATCGTTGAAATTGTTACACGTTCCGTGTTACGAGGCTGCGAGGAAACTAGCCGAGCCCTAGGAGACGCGACGACGAAACGGTCCGTTCGCGGATTATTTTAAAACGGCACGTTTCGATCCGTCCGACAGACGTCGAACGAAAGCAACACCTACGAGTGTCTGTCGAGTTCTCCGGAGTGCGACTCGAATCTGGAACTTCGTCGCGCGGCTCTCGGCGGCAGCGATCGTTCCAACTGCGAGAGAAAATCGGACAGCTGTACTTCGGACGCGCCAGCGGAAGGCTTCAAGTATCAAGCGACCTTTGGAAGATCTACGTCGCTTCCTTATTGCGGCAGCGAGACCGAGAGCGAACTGTACTCGCCTCACAACTTTTATACCGGCGACGAGGCGAGTCACTCTCCGTTGAATCGTACTATTGATGTATCGTAAGAATGCCTCCCGAGTAGAAAAGCCTCGCCCGCGGTTTTCCGCCCGGTGCGATTCTACATATTTCAAACTTGGCGTTTTCATTTTTGCGAATTTTGTGTTGATATTTGGTCTTTTTCGCAGGGCCCGGAGGATGATCAGGACTGGAAGGCTAAAGAGGAAGATTTCCGGAGAAATCGAGTCCATCAGCGACGAACCAGAAGCATCGTTCATCGAAGCCTGGAAGATAATTACGGAGCGGTGATCGTGGCCAATCACGAAGCGCTCGCCCAGCTTCTCGAAAGAGTGCGTTTTTTCATCATTTTTGGTATAACTCGACATTGGCTTTAAAACCAAAGCAAAAAAAACAACCTTCCATGACAGATGTTTCTAAATGATACACTTTTGACTAGCCTTCAATTTTTAACGCATTTTTTTCAAGAGCCTTCTCTCAGTCGTCGGTCACTTCTGACCACGCGATCGAAAGAAAACTCTTGTATTTTCATAGACAACGCGTGATGGAAAAAATGACTTTTACAGTTGAATCAGCCTTCGGCAACACCGCCCAATCTACGAAGCCTAAAAACATGTAATCCTCGCTTTCGCGACTTCGACGTGGACACGGATAGCCTTTTCGTAACAGGCAAAAGAGTTTTTTGTTCCGCCGTGTGGAACGAGCACGCGGTTACTCTCTGTCTGGCTCTCGACACTGCCGTGTCACTTTCCGGAAAGGAATTTTGCCTGATACCGATAATCGAGTTCGTCGACACGGTCCCGGAAAACGTTTCACTCAAGTGCTTCGCGGGTAGAAAAAACGTGAACGGTGAGTCGAAGGAACGTTGCCTCGTTTTCGAGCAAACACTCGTTCGATATTATCAACGTTGTCTCGATTATAATTAATCCGGGCTTCTCCGGTTGCGCAACCGTTTCCAGTATCCGTATCAGTTTTCGGGCGTATGCAAGTGAGCACGGTGCAGTCATTCGCGAGAGAAATTTCGAGGGATCGAAAGACCGACGACTGGACGCGAGAGTCGTGCTTCCTTCTTCTGCAACTCGTGAATGCCCTGAAAAATCTTCAGGCCCGAGGGACCGAGGAGACATTGAAGAATCTTGGAAGCGTCGTTTTGTGCCGCGATGACAAAGACACGTGCCACAGGCTTTACTTGCTCCATGGGTGAGAGAATACAACCAATTCCCGAAAAAAAAAACATTCTTTAAAACGAAACGATTCGAACCGATCGTATCTCGTGCAGGTTAAACCTCGATACCGGTGAGGATCGGGAAGAAGAACGCGTCTCGCTGTGCCAGTGCGCGTTGGTAGCCCTTCGAGAACTCGGACTCGACGGAAGACTTCCCGTTATTCGAGAATTGTTGATGCGCGAGCGCGCCGTCACCCTCTCCCAGGTATTGTTTTATCCAATTTCATAAGTTTTTGTTTATTTCTCCACTGGGCCGAAATCCATCATTTTCCGCGATAAACTCAACTGGACCGAAAAGCGCGTCTACATCATCCCTCAAATTCGCTCTTTTCAACAGGTCAAGTCAATTGTAGAGTTTACACTTTGGGGACCTTCGGACGCGGTGCTCGGTATCGCGAAGGAGAGAGAGCTCGTTCTGCAGAGATGGCTCGACCTCGAGAGAGCAAACGTGCTTCACGCTTTGGTCAGAACGAGGCAACCTCTCACAGTCACCGACGAGTATCAGCTGACTTTTCTAGTCCGTACTAGCGCAAGAATAATGTGCGAAGCTTCCGTACTACTCGATGAGCAACATCAACGCGTCGACTCGATTTCCTCCAATTGAGTTCGTTCGACGTACCAGTATCAGAATCTTGTTCGAGTTTCCGGCGTGGCTCGGATTCAACGTCGCGACGAATAAGAGCAACCGAGCCAACGCTCGATCTTCCCCCATCAGCCAAAAGTAAGCGCGTCGAATTCATGAATATTCCATTGATTCGAGTATTACCGCTCAATTAAGGTAGCGAAATCGGTACGAGTATCGAGTCTCTTTTGTATCGTTCGCGTTTCAAATTGAAGCGCAAACGAGCGCAGAAATAGGCGAAAAGAAGTGTTCGTCGTGTATATAATCGTTACGTAAACTATCGTTACAAATATTTATACGGTTGATATTCGTCAACGTTGTTTTTTACACAAAAAGAAAAAATAAAAGAAAAGTTCGTACAAAAATGATTTTTTCGAAAGAAAAATGTATTTTATGAAAATAGTAGAAAGGATTCGGAGAAAGATGGAGGCCGCGCATCCGTGAATCAACGCGTCCCGGGAACCTTACCGATGTTCAGAGACGCCCTTATCGGCCATCCGGTTCCCACGTGACACTGCTCGGTGCAATAAGACGGATCCTCGATAGCCTTCGAAGTAGCAGGGACACTGATTGCCTCCTCGTTGTTCATTAAATTTGTTGGAACGTAATAATCGTACATTGCCGCCGCGTACGAGCTCGTTTTTCCAAAAAAAGGGACACTGGCCGTGAGTTTGGGGAAAACGCGAGAAGGAATCGTGCGATCGCGGCGAAAGTACGAGCCAAAAGGTCCTAGACGTTTGGGACCGAAACCACGATTTTTCGGTAAATCCAAGAGGTCGTAAAAGGTTACTACGTCTTTTTTGGCAACGCCGTTTTGTTCGTCCGGGCTAAAGGCGCGGTGGCTCGATCGCGAACTCGACACGTAAGGATCCAAATATTTGGTGTAGCCGGATTCGTTTGGTCGTAAGCGGAAGAAGCCTTCTTTCGAATGAGGAGGAATCGACAAACCCGTGGCTCCGATCGGATTTGGACACTGCCATTTTTGTTGCTCGAACAATTTTTCTCTCCGAGCGTAGGCCGAACCTTGAAAAAAAAAATCAATCAACATTTTGGATCGATTGGCGATAGACCAAAGGGACAATGAGATTCGATACTCGAAGTGGAAGGACCGATGCCGAGTCGTCCGGGCGGATGCTCCGAGTACTTCTCGTCCAAACTTTTTAGACTGTCCCTGAATGCCAGCCTCCCATAACGATCCAAGTCGGAGTCACAATTTTCGGAATATTTCGTCACGTACGCGGCTCTGTTAACGCTCTCGGATTTTTCGATTTCCAGAGGATCCTCTATTTTTCGATAATCCTGCGGCCTTCGTTTCTCTCGTGAGTACACGAAGGGATGATAAATAACGTTCTCGTAAAAATAAGAACGCTCGTACGAAGTTTTGTAAGGTTCGGAGTGAACGGTGACGTCCCTTTGAGCGAGAGCCATTCGTACCGAATTCCATTCGTTACATCGCCTCTCAAATTTTTTGGAAGAATTTCTTATCTACGCGATGTAAAAAAATACTAGGAAAATTCGTGGCAAATATTATCGATGTCGGGAGAAAATCGCGTTTTTTTTGTTTCGGATCAACAGAGTCAGGATTCGTATCGATATCTCGTAGTTTTCTCTTACCGTAGCTTAAAACGTCAAGACTTGTCCCGTTAGGAATTTCTATCGCTATAATATTGTATCAGCTTTATTAAACATTGACGCGAGTACATTTCTCGTCTTTTCTAACTCCGATGAGCACTCGGCCCAACTCGCCATCGGTCGCTCGATAAAAAAAAATTAGCGAGAAATCCTCAAAGAAGTTTTGCGCTCGTATTTTAATTAAAGTCAGGCTGTGACCGTTTTCGACGAGTCCTCCGAGGCAATCGTTTCACCGATCATTATTTCAATAATTCTTCTCCTCGACACATGGACCAAGAAGTCGTAACTGAGACGTAATCGAGCGCACTATCGAGATTTTTCATTGGAACGATCAAACCGCCGATTTGTCCCGCATCATATTTCAATGAACTATGTATTTTTTTTTACATAAATAAATAGTCGTTCGTTTCGTATTTACCGTAAATTTAATAGACCGTAAAAAAAGAAAGCGTATAAAGAACGGTAATCGTGTGGAATATTGCGAAAGAATATGAGCTTTTTTTGTTGAGCGGACTGTACGTACAGCCTAATATGCCTAAAAATAATAACGGACGAACAATTTCCATCGTTGTTTCTTCGAAAATGTGATTGGAAAAAAGGAAGAATCGCAACGGACATTCACGCCGATAGAACGTCGCGCCTTCTCCGAGGAAGCGCCGTTTAAACGTAAATTCGAAATTTACAGCGGCCACTCACGGTGAAACGAGAGCCGTGTTGGCGTCGCGCTTCCTTGGCTCTGAAATTTCACAAACGCAATGAAAAATTCATTTTAAAAAATGAGAGTTTGCTTGTCTTGTGGTTTTTTTTCTTCGTTTGCGAGAGCCTAACTACAAGTTGACACACAATTGACAGTTCCTAAGAGGCAAGCTCGCGAACGCTGCTGCTGCTGCCGCCGCCGGTTCCGCGCGTTTCAATAAGTTTTCACTTGTAGTTCCGTTAATTCAGTTCTTTCGTCCGCCCCGTCGCTTCATAGAAGATGTGCACTGAGGACAGTACCATTTGCCTTTCGGTGGAGCAGTTATCCCCACGCATGGATAATGAAACCACTCGAACGGGCACTGAAAAAAAAGACGAGTCGTTCGAAAAAAAAAAAATCATTTCGATTTTTCGAAAAAATCATTTCGAGATCGACGATCTCTTGTCGAGTGCGTTCTCCGGTATTTCCGGAACTTGGGAGCTAACGGGTTGCAAAAATTTCATAAACGCGTTTCGAATATCGCTCAAGAGTGGATAGTAATTGAGCGTTGAGGGAAGTTTTTCGATAAATCGAATACTGATTTACGGGATCGATCGTGTTTGGGTACAAGATATTTGTGGATGAAGAAGCTGGACATAGCTCAAAGAATACTCACGTCCGAATTATCGCAAGCGACCATATCGCCGTAAGAGACTTGATTGCATATGCAGTATCTCGGTTCATTGGGATCGTAGGTCCAATCGGGATTGTCCGGATCCGTGATGGCAGCCGTAGCGGTAGCTACGGGTGGGGATACCGGTTGTTGGATCGTCGTACTAGCAACGCTGGAGCTCGGAACCGAAGTCGTGACTTTCCTGCGACGCGAAATACCAAGAAAAAAAAAATCACACGCCTCTGACGAGTCAGCTTTGAATTATAGCGATCTTACTTCTTGTGCTTCTTGTTCGTTTCTTGGATGGCCGCGATCGCGGTTTGAGCCGCGCCGGTTATTTCGCGACTGAACTCGTTCGCGTGGACACCGATGTTGATCGCCTCGTAGCTGGCCTTGAGGCTCGCCGTTCGTCGACCCTGTTGCATGTGCTGGGTCGCAGCGATTGCCTGGGATGCGGCGGCTGCTATGGCGTTCCCACCAGCACCAATATGCCCGAGGTTGTAACTGACCGACCCGACGGAATTCGCTATCGCCGCCGGCGTCGGTGGTAAACTCGTCGGGGCTGTTATCGGACCCGAATTCGCCGATGCGGGCCGAGACTCCGGAAGATTCGAGCTGACTTTCTCTACGGCTAATCTTTTTTCCACCGAAGGCGAGGAAGCGTTCGAGTCTCGACGTTTCTCGGCTCGTGCTGACAACGAGTGTTAGGTTTCATTCAGGATATTAAATAAAACGCGGCTCGTTCGAAACAACTCCGTCACGACTCGAAACGGGCAAATTTAGTCACTATTTTTCCTAGCGATATTGAGAGTCGCGCTTTAAAACTAATATGATAAACGGAAAAAGCTCTTACAATGACTGTGATTGTCCCGAGATCTACTCGAGGTAAAACTGTAGCGATTTTCCTTTTGACTACTGTTCGTCGGAGGTTGATCCAGTTCCAAGGACCTTTTTTCTAAAATCTCGGTTATTCCCTTGTTGTCCGCCTCCAGTTCCATCTTGAATTTGTGCAATTCCTGATCCAATCGCCTCAAGTACCTGTCGACTAGATCGTACATCTGATTGGCCAGATGTACTTTTTCATCCGCGTCCTCCAGTGTCTTGTAATACTCTTTTCTTATAGTTTCGTACTCGGCCTCTTTCTCGCTGGACTTCATTTTTTTGGCGTTGGCGAAGAAAGTTTTCACTTTCTTCTCCAAACTGTCCACCGAATCTGAGACAATGTCGCAAAATTAATACAACCGGACGTTTAATATCTTTGGAATATTCAAGCGAGAAAGCCATTGCCGACGTACTTTGTACACCCAAGTCCATTTCTCTCATTTCTGTGAAACGATCCCTCAGCTCTTGCGGCAAGTGCTCGATCACTGGAACAAATCGAGGAATTTGAAGCGAGCCCGCAAGATAGGAGCGAAATTTGGCGTTTCGCAGGATCGTTGTTCGGTTATAGGGAAATTGTTACGGGGCAAAGAGTATCAGGGCTCGTGAGGAAACGTATCGCAAAGAGAACCCAACGAACTCTCGGTACAGTAGCGAGACGAGAAAACATTGCGTTAACCTAAAAAACGTACTTGGAGAGAACAGGAAAATCACGAGGAATCAAAGCGATGCATAGTTTCAACGATAGATAAAAATTCATCGTGGATAATTTATTCCAAAGAGGTTCGACGCAACGAGCAGAAGTCAAAATATATCAGGGGTTAAATTCTCGAATGCTCGTGTCAAGTGGCAAAAGTGAGGTTAGGGCAGTGCGCCCAAGAGTCCGCAAGGTGGATACTTAGTGGTCCGAAAAAATAGTATTTTACGTACTTTCAACGTAATCTTCCAAGTAAAGCATCCTTTCGCGTGTTCTCGTACTTGGCCGTTATCTTCGTAATTCTACTATATACAATTTAAGAAAGGTAAGGTCTCGCTTTCGCGTGAATTTCGATGGAAAATTTAGGAGGTACGATCGGATGCGTGTTTACAGCGACTAAAACGCTCCGTTCGAGTGACATTTTTTTTCATTCGTATTACTGATTCGAATCTGAAATTTCGATTCCTCCAAGATCGGGCCCCGTTCGCGGCTGCACTTTAGTGGAGCATTCACAAAACGCTTCACAATTTTCGGTTCGAATGATAATTCCTTAAACATTTCGTTCGTTGGGCCTTATCTGTCGATAGCCGCCATCTTGCGTATCGTTCAGCACCAAATTTCGAGCGTTCTTTCGAAGGCGATGCGTGTCTATGCTTTTCGAAACGGGGAATCGCGCGTGGCGGTTAATCGTTAATCGACGTTAGCAATACTACGATAAAATTATTCATTTACGGAGACGCTCCTCGAATCCTTCCTTCCGAAAAACCTGAAAAACGTCCTCGAACCGTCATCCAATTTGTGAAATAACGAGGAGCCGGGAAAATAATTTCTCGCGCCTGCAACGAGGTAGCTCTAGGATCGACGCACCCGTTCGAGAGCCGGACGTTGCACGGTTTTCTCGCAACAACTCTACCGCGTACGAGAAGACTGACTTGGAAGATACGCGAGGTTAAGTCAATCTTGCGCGTGTGCTTAAAAATCTCGTCTAAAGTATTTTTCGAATAGTAATCCTTTGAATCTCCGTATAATTCATTCGTTGATTAATGATTGATCGATCGGCATTTCTCCCGTGTGTTATTTTGTCACGCTCGGATGAGTAAACGGCGAAAATTTATCGATGTATCGTTTTTCAGAAAAATGATCAGACGCAGTCCAACGAGGATGGAGCTGCGACTCGACGATTTGCAAGAGTACGAATCCATTAGGAAGGAACGCGACGCGAAGAAAGTCGCGGAAAAGGCAGAATTCAATACTCCATCCTGGGGTAGAAAACTCTTGCAGAGCGAGATTCAAGAAAGAATCGGCTATGCGGCGCAAACGTCGCAGCCTGCTCCTTCCAGGCCAAATATTTAGGAAGGAAAAAGACTTTTGCGTCGTCGTTTCCTCAGCTTGTATTTTTCAATCGAGTTTTATCAATAGAAAATGCATTCCGACGAGCGCAACGTACAAACCGGAGCTTCGATCGGTATCTACGTCGCGCCGGATTCTCGCCCGAACGATTAATCCAACTGATCGGCCTGGACAGCCGCCATAGTTGAGAAAAAAAGTACCGTTTATCGCAGAGCAGTTTCGACGTCCGAGGACAAAATTCCGATTCGAGTTTGGCGCATCTACGACGAATCGTGAGGTTATCTCGGCACAATAAATTAAAACTTGGCAGAGCCTTTATTACGTAACGCGACGGCAGAGTCTTATTTTTCTCTGCCCTAACGGCGGACCGCACTTGCCAAGCCCTCCGAACGGCTTCTCCGTTTCGCGCGCTATAAATGCGCTATTCCTGAGAGAATCGCGAGCTCGGCGAATCTCTACAAGCCCTTGTTGAAGTAAAGATACTCCGGTACTTTGCCGCTGGAACTATTCTTTACGAGAATCTCGTAGTTTTCGGGCTCCCAGCGTCGAAGGGTCGCAGCGGCGATTGAGCTGAAAAACAAAGAAATCATTGTCGAGGCTTTCTCGAGAATCGTACGCGACGATGTCCTTACCAATTTTGGGGAAAGAGAGCGCACGCGGTTGGCACCATAAAGGATAGACTGAAAGAGAACGAGTTGATAATAAGTACCAAAGGCTACTCGAGGTTGCACGATTTATCAAATACCGGAAATACTCACAAACAACCGACCAACAAGACTTGGATGGGTGCGTGCAAGACCGTGATTCTTTGCATCCATGGAAACCTCTCGAGCCTCGCCATTATAGGAGGGAGTATTACTGAGGAATACAAAATATTGACCGTCGGAATAGCGAGCCGTACATCGGGAATAGCGAATCCGTAAGTGTACTCACGCATGCCAGGTGCGCACATTATGATTCGCGATACAACGACTTGACTGATACCCTTGACAGCCGCGACCTACCAAGATGGAAATCATTCGAGTCGCATCGTGAAATCTTTGCGAATAATTCGAGAAAAACGCGATCGCTCTTTCTTACCCTCGATCTTGTGAGTTTGTTGCCGTTCTCATCGACGAGCTCGATCCCATGTTCGATCTCATTTTTCCGCATTAGCGGTATATTTACGCAATTTGCCGCGGCGACTGCGGCGAATGGGACGTACCTCTAAAATTGAATAACTATTTAGAATGGCGCGTCCGCTCTTTTTTCCTCGTATCATCGTCGAGTCGTGGGTCTAAGATTCTCACAGCCATCAGAGGATTCGCTCGGTTTTGCCATAAGCTCTTGCATCCTATCGCCGTGATCATAGCAGCGGTTGTCGCGCTAGCGTAAGCCATACCCAATTGGGTAGTCGTCACTGGACTATTCGCGTTTCTGTTGGTGTAATTGACCAGCGCGTTGAAGGACTGATTCACCCATTGCCAGAATACTACTGCCGTTGTTGTCCTGTGTGATTGTTTGGGTTTGTTTGGGTTCGAGGGGCAAATTAAAATTGAAAAAGAAATCCGAAAAAATCGAATCGAAGCGTCTTTGATTTTCGCGATGCTCGAATAACGGTTGAATTATTCACCGATAAAATTGGAGCATCGCACCGGTGATAGCCATACCACCGGGTACCTGAAACGACATCCGACCAAAGACATTCTGGAGTTCACCGGTGTCCGGATGAAAAGCTGATTCGTAGAGATTCTTGGCGCGTTTCACTTGCTCCGGGGTCGTTCCCGCTGGCTCCTTACCAAGTCTGCAAAAATCGAGAGACGTTCGCGAGTTATCGACAAGGTCGGTGAATCGGACTATATGCGTCAGTTGTCCGATGCCCCGAAGGGCGGCGCCGCCTTCTTTCCCGATTTTTCTTCGCTCGAGCCCCGTTTTGGTGCTTTCAGAAATGAGAGAACGAAACCGAGGAACGCGAGTCGACGGGTTATTTCGCCGCTCGTATTTATACTATGTACGACGAGCACTCGGAAGTATCGACGTACGAGTAATTTTTTTTTTTGCTCTCAGACTCTCCCCGCCTTGACCGGGAGACCCACTTTCCTTTATTCTCGTCTCCCGCACGGTCTCACGGAATACTCGGGTATTTTTGTCCAAACCGATTGCGAAACGTTCCTCGCTGCGCGTTACGTCAGTGAACTTGGAGCCTCGAGATTGAAACAAAAAAAAAGAAATACGCGCGGCACCGCTATCGCGAACGAGTGCAAACTTGGCTCGCGAGGCTCTTCGATCGTCAATAACGCGATTTTCTTTACAAATCATAGAGATTATATATCTCACCTTCCGTACTCGTACCGATCGTGTCGGGGCCGAAATAATATTCGAATAAACCGGGAAACAATATTTATACCAGAGGGAACTAATTTCGATTTCCGAAGCTCACCTGTAGCTTTCGCACAACTTTTTCGCTGCGAGTAGTTCTTCCTCGGAAACGATACAGGAGCGCGGATCGGTCACCCACGCAAAGTGTTTCCATCTCCCGATGAAAGTGCTCTGATCCCAGAGGGGTTTCGATAAATCGATTCTCTCGTTGGCCATAGCGATTCTCTCGTCGTTCGTCGTGGGATTCGATCTCCTGCCTGCTCCGGCCAGCCAATCTGCATTAAAACAGTAAATAAAGAAGCCCCTCGATCGCGCGACTGTTTCGACGCGTGAGATCGCTCTCAATCCCTGTCCCGCCCTCCCGAGTGTCTCGCGCGTCCAGGCAAAAAGTAAACCGGAAGTTCTTGCGCAAAACCGGCAGTTCTCGCGCAAAACCGGAAATTCTTGCGCAAAACCGGAAGTTCTCGCGCAAAACCGGAAGTTCTCGCGCAAAACCGGAAGTTCCCGCGCAAAACCGGAAGTTCTCGCGCAAAATCGGAAGTTCTTGCGCAAAACCGGAAGTTCTTGCGCAAAACCGGAAGTTCTCGCGTCCCCATTGCTCAGCAGTGAAAACGCGTCTCTCGTTTAAAATCCTCAGAATCCGTTCGAAAAATGTAATTTTGGGCTTCGCTTCGGCAAGAATCACGATAAGAATCTTTACTTTTGACAAGCGTACGCGTTTCCGGGGGCGGGGAGTTTACCGCGTACCGATATTTCGCGAATCCGAGCAAACTTTCGCCGCGTTCACGGCCGTGTCAAGGTAGTCCGTGGCTGTCCACGGGCACGGATTAACCACGGAAAACCAGTTCCGGTGTTGACGCTCCGAGTACCGAGTATCCACCGGGCTTCACTCGACATCGGGAGTTCAAACGATCCGGCCAAATTCGAGTTTCGATCCTTTTGAAAATTTCGACACGATCGTCGTTGCGCGAATAACGAGGTATCGAAAGTAAGAATTGTATCTCGCTGATCAACCGAACGCTTAGAGGACGAAGAGGAGCAAATATTTAAACGTTCAGCGGTTGGCTTCAGCGGCTTTGAATTTCAAACACTTCCAACTGAGTGAAATACCAGCCGACTGTCGCGCCGCAAAAAAACAACCATCCTTCACCCCGAATTTTTTTAACGATAAAAGTGATGAAACTAACGACCTCTCGATGAGCGATTTTTCGTCGGAGCGTTACGCTTCGTACTGGCTCCGCGATACAAAATATCACTTTCCCCCCCCCCCCCCCCCCCCGTGCGCGGACTCGCCGAGCCTCGATCGATTCGGTACGCGATTCCGAAAGTTCCCGCTCCTCGAAACATCTATCGCGCTTTGGAACGTCCAACCTCAAGATTCTCCCATCGAATATCGTTTTTCCATGGGAATCGAGAGTCTCGGGGTCAGTTATCGACCGTGCGAGTTCGCGAAGCGATTCTTTTTTTTCCGTCCTTTTCTCCCATCGTCTCGAAGGGTCCGGAAAATAAATTCGGAGGAACGGTCGATAACTCTTGCGCGCACTGACGGAAAGTCACGCGGCGCGCACACACGGAGAAAATAAAATGCGAGAATCGTACGAAATTCGAGGGAAATCTACGTTATCGTCACGCGAGTCTTCGCATCTTCGTCCCAACGGGTAATGCCCTCTTGCAACGGACTCGCACGACACGATTAAAATTATTACGCAACGCGATGACGCGAAGGGACGCCGCGATATTTTTCGTCCGTTGGACGCTCTTTTCGACAAATTTCGCGGGATGGAAAAATGAAGCGCGAGCTCACGAGCGATCGGTGGTGGATCCTGCCGTCGACGAGAGCCTACACCCGACAGATACGGAAAAACGGTGGATGCGAGGAGTAAGCCGAGACGCCGCGGAGCGCGCACGGGCCTAGTGGGGGAGGCTCCCTTTCGAGACGCGTGCTACGCTCCTGCGACCACGTTTTCTCGGATTATTGCACGCGCGCGCACGAAACGACGTTCGAGTCTCGCGATATCACTTTTTTTTTTTCTTCAAATCGTTGTGTCATCGTAATTGAGGGATAGTCCTGAGATTACCGCGTAACGAGAGATCATTGTACGGACGCGCATCCGTTGTCTTTCTACAGCGCTACGACCAGACGCATCCCGCGGCGCGACGTTTTTCATTCCTTGCTCGAGTATCCTTCGGCCACAGTGGCTCTCTCTCGAGCGAGCGAGCGAGAGCCGCTCGATATAGGAAGGAAGGAATACACGCTGATTAGATGTTTCGCCCCTACGTTGGTTCGACGGTTAATCGCTTATGCAACATTTTAGCCTTGCAGTGCTTACTAGTTCAAAAAAAACAAAGTTTGTTTTCAAAAAAATATAGACTCAAAAAATGAAGGACAACCGACGAACGATCGGAAAGTTGAGAATGCATCTTTCCATTTTGTAACGGAAAATTCTGAGATTGTCAGCGTTGATTTTGCGTGTAGAGCGCGGCCGGTCTCGCGATCGAGTACCGATATTAATACACATACTTTGTTTCATCTAAAAAGACAGCTTTCGTAGAAGCGCGAACTCGTTTTTTTTTTCGTACGATCCATTGCTAAGATAATTGAAGAAAAATGTATCGAGTACGCGTCGAATCGTGATACAGGACGGGAGGGAATACTTTCTTCGGTGGAGTCGAAGAGGGCGGATGTAAAAAAAAATGCGGCGATGGTATCCATCTGTTGCGTCAGGTCAGTTTCACGCCAAGATTGAGAATGTGCGGTCGAAGCAACCCTTGGCTCGCTACCCCTAGGGCCGCCAATTCGGAGGCTCCTTCCCCCACCGTGGCGCCTCCGGCGCAGCACCGTCCACTCCACTCCCGTCTCCCTCGGAGATACACGATCGTGCGAATCTTTACGAAAAAGCAATTTTTCTCGTCGGCGAGGTCCGGGCCTCCCGGGAAGTACTCCAGAGACCGTCGAGTTTGCGAGAATCATTGCTGTCACGAGGTAGACTCAAAACTCTATTGAAAAGAGAGAAAAGGGCGAATACGAAAAAAAGATGAAAACTTCGAGGCTCGGCGAACTCTGATCCTCGTTCCTCGGACGCGTCTAGCTCCCGACGATTTCCTCTGGAACCATATTTGGAAAGAATCGAAAAAGCCAAGAGAATTATAGTCGACAAAGATTTTGGTTGGTCAAAAAAGAGGGGTCGAGCTCGTCCGTCCCGGGGCACTCGGGTGACTAGATACTCGGGTGAATCGAGGCAAGTTTGGCGCTTGCGCCGTGAGGCGAGACAGTGCCAGCTGTGCGTGCGGCAACGACGGATGCCCGTTTGCCCTGCGCCCCGCGCCTCGCCGTGTCTCAACCCACGGACAGCCGCTGCGCTACTCTTCGCGTCATCCGGACCGACCGGAGGCCAGCCACACAGCCCAGTGTGACTCGGAGTAGCATTAATTTTTCCTAAACTACAAAACCAATATGGCCGACACTGAGGTTAAATCCGAATTGGCCGATATCGCGAGGGGCGATAAAATCATCGTGACCGTTCTCGAGTCCGCCCTGCCCGACATCATCGTCGTCGTTTTCGCCCACGGATCCAAGTCCTTTCAAGGAGCTCTGCTCGATGCCACCAAGAGGTAAGAAAGCTGACAAGACCACTGTGCACGCGCCTCTCTCTCTCTCTCTCTCTCTCTAGAAATAATCCTCTCACTTCCGCCTCGGAAGAATTTTCCTCGCGAATGTTGGACTCTCAAGTTCGGGGGGAAACTCGTTACGGAGTCACGGTGTTGGAAACGTCAGGGATTGCGTTATTTCACGTGTTTACGAGAGTTCGCGAGTGTGTCCTCGGTATTGCTGGTACGCGTCGATAATCAACGCGTTATCAAAAAAGCTCATTCGAGGCCCGAATCGTTCACCTTCCCGAGACAATTGCGATATCCCTTTCGAATCCCGACGACACGTGGCCTCGATATTTCCAAATTCGAAAGAATTACGAACGCGGCGAGCGGGCGTGCATCGCCATTGAAAAAATACGCACCGCACTCTTTTTTTTTCCCCCGGTTTGATACTTATCTAACCAGTGCGAGAATCCTGGCGATTTTCAGTTTCGACAAAATCGTTGATACGTAAATCCGACGGAAACAGTTTTCATCGTAAAGGCGAGTCAATTTTTTTTCAACCGTTCTATCGACTCGAATATCGTTTCCTTTTTTGACTCGGATGACGAAGGAGTTTTTTTCGTCGGCTCGGTACAAGCCCGAGAGTGTTTCGTCGAGGAGGCCCACCGTCGCTCTTATCTCTTTTTGTTTTTACTGTGCTGTGGAATCTGGTGCGTCGGATGGATTTTCTCGTTTTCTGTGTCCGATCGAGAGAACGCGTCTAAGGTTTCGTCGGGTGAGGAGCGTCCGCCGGCGCTCGTCTACCGGTCTCGTACACCCGTTGTGTTTTTCAATAACGCCCTACGCGTTCTCCACTTTGGAAAATACGTTTCCTACGGGCCCGTGTGTTTTCGTGATTTTCGTGATTTTCACGGTAGATGGCGAGGCTCGCTCGAGTCGAGTTTCGAGGAGGGGCCGAGGATTAACGTTCCACGTGCATCACGGATGTTCAGGGAGCGGCCCGAAATTTTCTTCACGCGATCTTAATCGTTGGGTCGAAGAACGGTTGGTCCCAGTAGAGAATCGTCCATCGAGCGATCCACGATGAAAAATAAACGTTTTACCGCGAATTGGCCCAATACTCGTAGAAACTCGACAAAAACGAGAAGAAACGTTTTCTCGTCGATCCACGATGGACCCGATCGAATATTGTTAATTGACAGCGAGTCAAGGACCCGAATTACGTAATTCTCCGTCCGACCAAGCCGAATCATCGAAACCTTTACACAGCCATTTTTCAAACCCCTCTCAACGTTATATTTTCAAGGTTCCCGTCGGACTGAAAAATATTGTGACGCGAACGATATTTGTGCATTTCAACCCGATTTCTAGGGACCGCTCAGTTTTTGAATAAAGACCTGAAAAAATGCGTGCTCTCATCTTGAAATTGGGTAGGTACGTTTCGTCAACGATTCGCAGCGTTATCGGGAGAGAGAACAAAGAAAGCCCTTCTTTCTCGAGACGCTACTGTCCCTCGAGTGTCATCACCGAACGCGCGTGTGTGGCGCGAGAGGTTGCGGGTGCGGCCGCGGGGATGCGCTCGCGAGGGGAGCCGTGCTGTCCCCTCGAGAATAGCTCCCGAGCGAGTGAAAAAAATGGGCGAGCGTAGCCAAAGAGGCCCACCGTCGGTACTCAATGATTCTACCGGCTCGCTTACTCACTCACGAGGAAACCAAAGAATAAACAAAAATCAACAAACGAGAAAAAAGAATATTTGTCGGGAAACCGACAACGAAGGAGAGGTACGGGGTGGGGTAGGAAACCCAAACTTCGATTGACCAGATGGCTCAAAACTTCCGAATTTTAATAGTACGAACGTAAAAATTTCGTAGAGGTTTGCGAAATTTGTTTGGGTTTGTTTGGGTTCGTTAGTTCGATTTTAAACCCTTGATTTTAAACGAACCCAAACAAAGCCAAAAATTTACGATATTTGTAGTTTCGGTAAATTCAAAT
This sequence comes from Ophioninae sp. B BG-2022a, assembly GCA_030522765.1. Taxonomy (NCBI): domain Eukaryota; kingdom Metazoa; phylum Arthropoda; class Insecta; order Hymenoptera; family Ichneumonidae; species Ophioninae sp. B BG-2022a. Next base: position 808 of record JAPYZJ010001015.1, on the reverse strand, counting down.
TCGAAATTCTGAGCTTTCTGGTCAATAGAATTTCGGGTTTCCTAACCTATCCCTGAGGTACATCTTCGAGTAGACGCGAACGAAAAGTGCTGATTCTTCGCTCGCTCGTTGTTTTTTTTTTGCCTCGGCCTCTCGAACCGGAAATAGACGAAAATGAAGAGCGATCAGTGATGACCAAAAGTTCGAACAAAAAATCGAGTCGCGTAAATAATATATACCCCCGTAATAAATGATCCGAGCATCGATAGAGAGCAGCGCGGAGGACTAAGGAGGCTCTGACGCGAGCTTGCGCGATCCGACGGCGAGCGCGTTCCGTCGGAGCGCCAGAGCGACTTCGCGGAAACCCAACGGAAATCGGGAACCTTGTTTGTATTTTTTCAAAGTTTCTCGTCCATTTGTAATCCCTACGCATACAAGTGTGAATATCGACTCCTCGATTTCACCATTTTGTCCTATATCGTCGCGGTACTTTTTTTCGCCGGAAGTCGAAGAGTCCGCCGTGTCCAATTCGTGGGACGTTCGATTTCCATCGCGTTGTGATCCGACGAGGAGGCTCGTCAATCTCCAACCGGCAATCGAATTTCCACGAAGCTCATCCCCCCCCCCCTTCCCTTCCCCCTCGTCGCTCCTCTCTCTTCTCTTTCTCGCGTCTCGTTCCGCGACTGCCAATTGGATTTCTGACGCTGGTATTCGGGCGTCAATTTCCGTCGCCTCGAATCCGTAATAAATATAGTAATATATCTCCTTCCTCGAGAAAGCTTCCGAGTTTGATGGACACTCGAAAATTCGAGCGGCGGAGTCGAAAAAT
>JAPYZJ010001014.1:0-33338 GCA_030522765.1 Ophioninae sp. B BG-2022a | reverse complement strand
GGCGGCGGCGGCGGCGGCGGCGGCGACGGCGGTAGCGGGTGCGGTAACGGGTGCGCGGCTCTGGAGAGTTGGCTGGAATCGGAACTGTTCAACGACAAAAGTACACCCGTTCCTCAGGCACTCAAGTTTTTAAGCATGTTCGAGAGACATCCCGGTCCCGAGGAGAGCAACGGGTTCGACTTTTGGTAAGATGGCGAGAGGCGCGGCGGGAGTTGGGGGGCGGGGGGGGCGAGAGAAAATTCGTTAGGGTCGGTCGAGGCGCAACTGCGGACCGACGAATGAAATTTGGTCGATTCGCAGCGCCGCCTACGATCATCTGTATCGAACGACTCTGGAGTGCGATCCGGCGGAGACAGCCGTTCCGGACGAGACGGCGAAACGGTTGGAGAAGCTGTTGATCGAAACGAGACGGCAAGTTTGGCCATCGACGGAGCACGAGGTGACCGACTACCTGGGAACGCTGGAGAAACGGCGCGGAGCTCTCAAACACTACCCTCCCATGAATCGGCTCGAATCGAGAAGAATCATCGGACCGGATTGAAGGAGGCACGGGGCGTATTTGTTTTGTACACCCGAAAACGAGTAAACGAATAAAGCCGCAAACGTTTGAAATTTATTACCGACGGACCGTGTCTAGGGGGAAAAGAAGAGGAGGAGGAGGAGGAGGAGGAGGGGGTGCGCGCCGTTGACAATTGGGTCAAGAGATGTTCGGTTTTGGGAGAAACGACGACGACGACGACGACGACGACGACGACGACGACGACGACGACGACGACGACGACGAACAATCACTCGACGAGGGGTATCGTTTTGGGTGGTTCCGGTGGATCGAATTCTCCGACCTGTTCCATGTAATGAGCCTCGGCCTTGACGGCGCTGATCTCCCACGGCATTCGCGATTCCATAGTGGCCGGCTTGACGCCGAGATCCTCGAGAGTCGGCAAACCTTTGACCACGACGTCGGTCGTGTGTTCCTGCGAAAGAGAGCCAAGGAGGCGCGCGCGCGTCGATGAGTACCCCCCGATTCGCGGTACACACCCGCGATCCCGTCTTACCTTTTCCAACCCTTCCCAATGCATCATTCCAAAGGGATATCTGGTCGCGAGACGTTCGAGAAGATGGACCTTCAGGCGGAAGATGGGTGTGCGTTCGAGTTCCTGTCGACGGTGACCCCACTCGACGTTTTCGCGTCTCTGCAATCTCGAGATCCAATCGACGATCTCGGAGAGTTTGTAGCGCTTGGGACTGCGAGCGTACCCGTTATCGGAGACCGAGAGACAGGGAGGGTGGAACGGAGCGCGCCAAGGGGGAACCCGAACAAACTCACCCGACGAATTGATAGGTCCGACCAGCCGTCCTCGGATCTTTGACGATCGCGGTTATGCCGGCGGCCACGTCCCCCACCCAGATCGGCTGTTTCTCCGTGCACTCTCCCTTTTTCCACAGCGGAATACCTCTGAAAGGGAAGAGGCGATGAACGAGGATTGGCGGCGGCGCGGGTCCGACGGGCGCGCGGCTCGCTACCTCAAGTGACGACGCCAATGCTGCGTGTAGACATTGACGAAGGAGCGATCCTCCTGACCGTACATGTCCGACGGCCTGACGACGGTCGCCTCGGGGAACTCTCGGCGCACCTCTCGTTCGCCGAGCCACTTGGTCCTGAAGTACTCGGAACCGCGCTCGAGTACGATCGGCTGCAACGATACGCGAGCACGTTGGGTACCGGCCGTACGAAACTCTGGGAGGAGGAGCGCCGACGGGTCGGAGAGGGAGGAAAAGCGCGACGGACCGTTGGATTTTCAGCGGCGTTGAGACACGACGCGTGAACGAATCGTCGTACGCCGGCGCGTTTGCACAGCCTGGCCAAGCGAGCGGCGCCCTCCGCGTTGACCCGCTCCAGAGTATAGTTTCTAGTCTCCAGCTGACTTCCCACGAGATTGACGACGACGTCCGAGTACCGGACGCATCGGAGGATGGATTCTTCGTCGCTCAACTCGAAAGGCCTGAACAGTACCTGGCCGAGATCTCCGCAGAGCTTCAATCTGAGGCTGCCGTACGGATCTCCTCTGTACGGTAGGATCATCTGCAATGATCTTCTCGTTTACCGCGTATCGGCGAATAGAGAGCGCCGGTGGCAGCGCCGAGGGGTATCCGGCGCCGAGAGACGCGTCCGCTCGCGCACCTGAGTTCCGATCTTGCCCAGACGATTGCACACGTAATTGCCGAGAAAGCCGGTGTTTCCAAAGACGGTGCAGACTGTACCGGAGAAGGAACTGCGTCCGCCGGTTCCCCTCTTGAAGTCGGTGATGCGAGGAGATTCAACGATACGCGGTGACTGCGGCTCGCTCGCCGCATCCGTCGAGTAGGGCGAACGAGTCGGGAGGCGGAACGTCGCGGCGACGACGACTCGGCCTCCGCCGCCACCGCCGCCGACGCCGAGGGACGCCTGCCACTTGCTCCTCACTGGAACAATTGACATTATATAATTAAACGAATAACCCTGAGAGGACGGAGAGACGCGTTACGAGCGGCGGCGCTCCGTCGTCTCCTTACGGCTGGTCCGAAGACACTCGGAGGAAATGACTCGGGAGGTACGAAATCCAAGGGCCATTGCGAGCGATTTTCGGTCGGTTGGCTCGCTTTTTCAGAACAGATGGGGCAACGGGACTCTCTCGGCGGATAGAAGAACGGCGCGCGACCTTCCTCGAGTCGCGCAACACCGGACCGAACGGTCGTTCCTGCGAGGGTTACGGTGCACGTCTGCGCAGTGCGCACTCGGAATTCGGAATACACCGGCGACTGGTGCGCGGATCGAGGAACGCGGGAATAACGAGAGGCTCGCGAATCGTCGCTCGTCTGACGTTCGGTCGGTAAAAATTGTACCGCTGCGCGCTCTCTGACGCGAAACGCGGCGAGCTCTCTACCGCGTACACGGGCAGCACGTGCCTCCTCGAGTGCCCTAGGGACAATCGTACGCTGGGCCATCTGGCAATTTCTCGAGAGTACGTTTGCTCTCCGTTTCACCAGTCAACGTCCGTCGATCAAAGTTGTACATCCGTCTCTAGGCTTCGTTTTTCCTCATTTTTTGTCTTTATTCCACTTTATTCCACTCGCCTCTGCGCGTGTAATATATTATTGTTATTGTTATCATCACTATTATTATCATTGCTATCACTATTATTACTATTATATGCCTCTCGGTATTCAACGTTCGATATGTGTATATTCTCTGTCGAGGCGCATACAAGAGTTCCCGAGCGGAAAAAACATTCGACAGATGGCAAAGATCGTGTTATGATTCGGTCTCCTCTTTTCTCTCGCAGTTGAAACGAAAAAACGAGTAGAGCTCATTTTTAGCGAATCGAAAGGAAACGCCGAGTTGGCTCGTCGTTTGCAAAAAAGTGTGCACGAAACGCGCGGTCGATTCGATAGAAATTGATAATCGCTTCTCGCACCGTAGCAATCTTGAACCGTTGAAATTAATCGTTGATAGAAAATTGAAAGAATTTTATTCGTGCATCGCCGAACGACGAAAGTGCGCGCGCGCGCGCGCGCGCGCGCGCGTGTGTGTGTGCGCGTCTGTACGCGCGTGTACGGTGAGCGAGCGAGAGAGCGAGAGAATCGTAACACGGCGGCGTTTGTTTCTTCTCTCGTATGCTCCGAAATATCTATTTGGTCAATTAGCTTTCCACACACGCCCGGATACGAGCCGTGCCGAATATAACGACAATCTCGGAGACACGAGGAGAAAAAAAAAAGGAGAATCATTTTGAAAAAAATTGAAAAAAATTTATCGACCGTAACGCGCGAGTGTTACGAGTTAAAATCGTCCGTATAGATATCACGATACACCTTGGCACGTATATGTATACGCGTAAAAACTCGTTGCGTTTAATACTGGCGTGCCTGAGACGAGATCTCGAAATAATGAGGCAATATATCGTAAATCGTGACTCTTGGAACGCCGTTCGTTTCGTGAGATCATAACAGAGATCGCGGAGGGAAGAGAACAAACAACGGACAAAGAAAATGACTTCGCGAAGTTGCACCAAGTCTTACAGTCGAAAGGTGAATACCGTTACACCCGGCAGCATACAATTCGACAAGCTCTTCAGGGAAAACAGCAACAGGCCGTCGGCTGCCAAATCGGCCGGTACCGTCGGCAAATGGGGCATCACGTCCTTCACGTCCATTCGCAGCACCGGTATCAACGGTAATACTCGCTTATCTCCGGAACAGGGGTCTTTCCTCGGCGCGAATCCATTTTCGCCGAGCCTCGCTCCGCCGACGTCGAGCCGTCGGCCAAAGCCGACGCTCGAAAGTCGCCGGTCGGGCTCGCGGACGGTAGTAGCGCTTACGGTAGAGACCTACGACCGGGTAGGAAATTTTTTTATCGAGACTTTTGAGAGACGGACGAGACCGCGCCGATCTCTACGATCGCAAAATGTCAAATCGGTGTTTATAGAAATATACGGATACGTCGGAGCGACGTAGCCGGTCCGAGATAGGCTCCGTTTAACGAGGTAACGATCGAATTCGCAGGAAGAAGAGACGACGTCGCGAAGACGTTTGGCGCAAAGAGGGCAAAGTTGGATTACGCGAATCAGAACGCGCGCGTTACGACCATCGAGGATCCGTTTTCGTTCGAGCCCGATCCGGAGAGTAAGACCGAAGCGGCGCCGGCTGTGATTCCAAAACCGAACAAGTTTTTCAAGAGTCGCAACCCCCCCGGCGCGCCAGCGCCCGTCGAGCAGCCCAGGATACAAGATTCGTCCGTTTACAAGCAACGAGTACCCGATAGCTCGCGGTACGTTCGTTCGCGGGGTCAAAAGCATAACGCGCAGCCTCAGCGGACGCTCGGTAAGCAGCAGCAGCAGCAGCAGCAGCAGCAACAGCAGCAGCAGCAGCAGCAGCAGCAGCAGCAGCAGCAGCAGCAGCAGCAGCAGCAGCAGCAGCAGCCGCAGCAGCAGCCGCAGCAATCCGCGTCAAAGGGGTCGTCGAGTCACGCGACTGCGGCGTCACGAAAGAGCGTCAATGATACGCCGATAGTCGATAATAGCCCGACGAGCGAGACGCCGAATAATCGCGAAGACGGCAAACCACCGATAGTATTGAGAATATGCAAAGGTACGGCGAGGCTATTGTGTCCCGAGGTGCAAGAAAATTTGGATTCGGAGCCGGAGACGTACAGAATAACGACGCCGCACTCGAGTCCATCGAAAATAGAGCTCGATCGTAAGAGCTTCAGCCCAGAGATACCGCCGAGACAGGACACGAGAACGAGCAATAGCTCGCGCTCCGCCGCCTCCCATCAGCATCATCATCATCATCATCATCATCATCATCATCATCATCACCATCATCATCGCAACGAGCCTCATCGACAACAGGCGATCGTAACGACGGTATCCATACCACTCGACGACTCGGACACGCGAAGAACGACGCGCAGCCGAGCGAAGAATCTTCAGCACATCGATCCGACGCACTCCTCGTCCGCCGGCCCGTTGGCAACTCCAGCGACGCAACAACCGCAACAACAAGCTTCGTCGTTGGCTCCGACGACGACACCGAACTCTCACAGCTCCGGTCTGTCGTTGACTCTGCGCAAGTCGGTGACCGATTCCAACAACACCCTCGTATCGCACTACGATATCGTAAAGACTGATTGCACCGCGGCGAGTTATTCGAGCAAAGCAACGATAGAACCGCTGATCGGACGGGATCAACCGTTACCAACGACCACCCAAGAGCTCATCGACATATTGTCGAGCGACGCCGATAATACGCCGATCATAAGAGGCGAAATCTCCTCCCTAGCGGTTAAACGTCCGGAGAGCCCCGAGGAGAGCAACGACAATGGACTCGAAGACGACGAGGACGCCGTGCAACATTGTTGCATCGAGTTACCGAATCCGGAAGCCATGGCTACGGAACCGGAACCCGAACCCCAACCGGCAATCCCGACGACGCCGACGATCGAAGCTCAGCGAGAGAGGGAGCCCGAAAAAAGGCAAGAAGCAGAGATGGAAGTGGAAAGAAGCCCCGCGCCCGTCGCGCCCGTCGCGCCCGTCGCGCCCGTCGCGCCCGTCGCGCCCGTCGCGCCCGTCGCGCCCGCCCCACTCGAAATCGCGGCTGCGAAAAGTCTCGTTGATCAGGACTGGTATTCGGGGAGCGACGAGGACAGCGAGGAAGCCAACGGAACTGCCGACAATGATCGGCCCCCCAGCGATCCTAGTCCCATCGAGGAGGAGCTACAACCGTTGGAAACTCTATCGATGAATCTCGACATGAAAAAACCAGCCACGAAGAAAGGCAGTATTTTCAAGAGTCGCTCGACCGGCGCGACAAACGGCAACAAGAGACGAGCGTTGTACAAACACAAGTGGTGCGAGAGCGACAAGGAAACGGGAACAGCGGAAAGCACGAGTGCCGGTGACGCTACGCCTAATGCCGCTGCTCGATCTCACAGTACCGTCGGTTCCGTAGCTTTCGAGGAGGAATTCGAGGCCTCTCGGCTCACCAGAGTGGTGACCTATCCGGAAGCTGACATGGATTTCACGGACGAAACCGAGGCCGTAACGTCCATACGATGCGGCAAAAGAGTCAAAGGAGTACGTTCCGGAACTTGCCCTCTTTGTTATCCGACGCGCCCGAAGGCGCGCCCGAAAGCGCGCCCGAAAGCGCGCCCGAAAGCGCGCCCGAAGGTGCGCCCGAAAGCGCGCCCGAAAACACGCCCGGTTCTTTCTCTCACTCTTGTTTGTCTTTCTTCCCCTCAGTTCTACACCGTCGTGAAAAATGTTAAAAAGGCCCACCAGATACAGGAGAGCGGCGAATTCCAGGAGTTCAATGACGACGTGGAATACATTCTCGACACGTTACGGGAAAATAATCCAAACGCCACGCGTTGCCTCTCGGCCATCAGACTCGCCAGTAAATGTATGGCACCGGCTTTCAGAATGCACGTCCGAGCTCACGGTACCGTGGCCAAGTTTTTCAAAGCCCTGCACGACGCTACCAAGGACCAAGTAAGGCGATTCTCTCAACTTTGTCCCATCGTTGTAACACCGAGCAATCGTAATAGCAATTTCGAAAAAATAATTCCTTTCCTCGCGGCGATACGCGTTCGTCAAATACACTATTACGCGAGCTGTCCTCTCGTACCTTTTTAAGCGGCTGAGCAATTCCAGATAAATGACAATTGTAAGCAAGATTTTTGTCACGAGGACGTACTCGCGATTATTTGCGACGCGCGGTTCTGTCGCAAACGCGTTCCTTCGATGAGATCTCAAAAATGGCCGGTTCGTTGACACGTTTCTCTCTGATATTGGCCAGAGTCTCGGATTGTGTACGGCAACGGTCATGTTCGTCCTCAGCCAAGATCGTTTAGCCATGGACTTGGATCGGGATTGTCTCGAGTTGATGCTCAGTCTTTTGGAGTCGGACGCGAGTCACAAGGACGCCCTCGACGATTGCGGGCTCAGTCGCGCCGAGCTCCTCAAGAACAAGGAAAAAGTCCGCCAGTTGTGCGCCGATATACAGGCACAGGGACACGCGAAACATCTCAACTTGGACAACATAACGGTCGGCCAATTGGCAATGGAGACTCTTCTGAGTCTAACGTCGAGACGCGCCGGTGAATGGTTCAAGGAGGAGCTGCGAGAACTCGGTGGTCTCGAGCACATTGTTAAAACAATCAAGGATTGTCATCGCCGTATTGACGCGAGTGAAATTACGACGACCGGTTGGTCGGAACCTCTGTTGGATAAACTTCGCAAAGTCGACAGGTGTTTGCGCGTCCTTGAGAACGTAAGTACGAGCAAAAATGTCAAGTCTGCTTCCGTGAGAAGAGGTGCGTCGACGACGGGTGGGAACAGGAGCAGGCCCCTCTTGAAATTCTTACCTTCGAGTACTCCTCTCAAAGTCTCTCTTTCCACCGCCGGTCACTTTGGTGGCTCTTGATTCGTTAGAGGAGAACGACTCTTCCTTCGGACTCGTTGTATTTGACTAATGTTCGAAAATTAACTGTGTTCTTTTTTCTTCTTCTTCTTCTTCTTCTTCTTCTTCTTCTTCTTCTTCTTCTTCTTCTTCTTCTTCTTCTTCTTCTTCTTCTTCTTCCTTCCGTATCTCCAAAGAAAGCGACTTTGAACGATGATTCTTCGATCAGGTGACTCACATGAACGAGGAGAATCAAGTTTACCTGTTGAAATACGGGGATGGAATAATGGTCGGCACATTGGCGAGCTTGTATCATTTCTGCGGCCAAGAAATACCGTCTTATCCGACCATCGACCCGGGGGACAAAACATCGACCGGTGCTGTTGTTCGGGAATGCCTTTTCGCTATTATAAAAGTTCTCATCAACCTGACGCATCGCTTCAACGGACAATGTGAGTTTGCACAGTTCTGAGAGAACGAAACGGTAAAGATTGTCCAAGTTTCGCACTCAATTACTCCGTTTCGTTACTCATTGATCGACGAAGGACGCGACGCAACGAGAACATTAATTTTTTTAGCCAACATTTATTTTTTCGAGGAGACAATGTAACCGTTGCGTGTATGTTTGACGCAGCTTTCGGCAGCAAATTGGTAGGTGCTCGAGAGGGTGTTGTCGATTGCAGTCTGAATCTTTTGTTACGATTACCCGACTCGCTGCCGGAGGAAAAACGCTTCGACCTCATGATGTTGGCTCTCATACTCCTTATAAATCTCGTTGAGCAATGCGACGACAACAAGAAGCTTCTCATTGATTCGAAAGCGCCGCCGTACCCGGAGACTCTGTTCGATAGTTCGTACACTTCCGAGTCGTACAGTTCAAACTGTTTTGTTTTGTTTTTTTTCCCCCCCCCCCCGTCTTCCTTTTATCGCGCATCCCTGAATACGTATTCGATTCTTCGTTCCAATTGTTTAGACGGCGGCGCCAGCGGTGTCGAGGCACTCATAGAACTCTTCTACAAGCAAGAAGAACTCGCCCGCGCCGAGGAACAAAAAACCGACGCTATTCTCGACGGCAAAAAGGATTCCGAACAGACGGAAACCGTCTCCACGACGACAAAGTCCCAAGAAGAATTCATTGAAGAAACCGTAACCAAATGTGAGAAACGTCGATCCACAATATTTTGCTAAGACTCGTTAGTTTGATCCGACCGAACCGACACTAGACCGATACTCGACTCGTGTTTTTCTTCAGTGTTGCAAAAAGCTGGCCGTCACATGGAACACACGCTAATCGGGGCTTACGTTGTACTACTTCTTGGATACTTGGTTATGGATAACAAGGTGGGCTCCCTTCGTTCGTTACAATATGAGAGTGATTAAAAAATTATGCGCTTTTGTTTGGGTTAAACTCGAGTGTACGTGAATTTGGGTTATTTCGGAAATTTTAGGAATACGAAACTGCGGTCCGTGGCAAACTACCTGAAAATAACTTTGCGAAAATGGTGACTGTTCTGCAAAAGTTCTTCAACTTCATGAACCTGACGGCATCGGTGAGCCATCTGTTCTTTTAAACGATAAGACCCTTTTTTTCCCAATCGATGTTTTCTTCGTATTTTTCCGCCGACTCTCGGGGCACTGGGGCCATTGTTGTACCAAAATGTCTTTCGTATCGTAGAACGAGGCGAGTAGTTGCGGCATCGCCGCTACGGACAAAGTCATCAAGTTCCTAAAGTTATCCGACGCCAGAGCCGAGGAAGAGAGGAACGAGTTGCCCTTGCCTGCGCTAGAAGAATCGAGCATCATGCTCGATCTCTCGTCCTCTTGATCGCGACTCGATGTTGTTGCGTGCGACGTTGAACGAAGATGAGACAAAATGAAGCGAGACGCGACGATAGAGAGCCAAAGCTACACGTGTCCAACGGAAAAAAACAAACAAACAAACCCAAACAAAAGAGAGAAAAGAAGCAAGAGGAATTCCCTTCGCAGTGTGGACAGACCTGTTTCATATTGACCACGTATTTTGATATATATTTATTCGTTTACATAATTTATTGCTGTATTTTTCATTATTCTGCTCCCTGCCCCCTCAAACTCGATGTATTCGCTCTTGATTCGCAGCAAAAACTTTTATTCGGCGTGAAGATTTTAGTTTGTTACTTAAGTAGGATCGATCGGAACGACAGTACTGTTTACCAAGCGCTCGGTTCCCGTCGAATTCAACCATCAGTTTTTCCCTCCGAGTATCGATTCGACACACAGCCGCACGTACGCGTGTAGTACGTTTATAATCGAATGCTCGAGTTTAAAAAGGGGCATCACCGAAGTCGCGTAATTTCACGCTTTTTTTAATCATTTCAACGTCTTGCCAAAACTGAAACGCACCCTTACCGTTTGTTTCCTCATTGCGTGCCCAACGATGAAGCAAATACGAATGTTTCTTTCCGAATATCCCGAATTTTCACGACTCGTGACGAAATGCCCCAAGAAAAGAATAAAACTACCGGTATTGTAAATCAGCAAATTGAAGAGCAAAAAAAAGAAGAAAAAAAAAACAAGGATCGAGCATAGATCATTGGTTAATTCGACACAGTGTTTACGCCGTGCAAGTTTATTTTAATATTACATTTAAAAATAACACTGTAAGCCTTGTAAATGTAAATTTATAAATAATAATTGTACCTTACGTATGAAAATGGTCAATGTTTTGTAAATTCCCACTCCTCTGAGCCGACACGTTGGTACGGTACAAAAGTGCTTTAGGGTCTAATTACTTCGACAAAAGTATTCTCAATTTGTCTTGATTCGCACACAAAAAGGCGATTCAATAGCACCGATACAATGGTCATTTTCTTGATCCGATCGTTCAACAAAATAGCCAAAGCGTGAGTGAAACATTGGTGAATAATCAACGTTTGTTCGATGAATCGTTTCATTTAAAAAGAATGATACATTTGTGTCGAGTTCGGATCGAAAGGATCGTCAACGACATCGTTGAATATTATTTGGCTTCGCGTATGTACAGTCTCTTGTTTCGTTCGAACAAGGTGCGCATTCTTGAACGATGAAAGAGCACGCGGTCACGAGAGAAAGGAACGCGCGGACTATCGCCCAAGTTGGGCAATTGAGAGGGCGCAAACGAATTGTACGATAACGGAGAGTAGAGGCTGCTTCGCTCGAGTCATCAGCCTCGTTGATTGCCGGCACTCATCGACGACTTTCTGAACTGTGCCGCATTCTTGGAAACAATTTGTTCCAATATCTTGACTATCATGCGAGACGGCTCCCAACGGGGGCTGTACGGGTAATCCGGTATCGCCATTTTCACTAGTTCATCCTTGGCGTTCATATGGTAAATCGATTGGAGATTGACAACCGGTCGGTTGCTCGGAAACGTAGGGAGGAGTAAGAAGTTGACCAGAAAAAAGAAATCTTGATGCTCGAGAAGTATCGTGATACGACTGAAATCCGTGGCATCGTATTCGACGACGTTGCGCCTCTGGAGGAACAAGAGAGTCGCGATGAAATTGTTTCTCTTTTCGTATCCCTCCACCACTACGTTCACCTGGAAGACCCAACAATGAAAATTGTCGTATTGTTCGCGCAGAACACAGCAATACAAATAGCAGCAAGTGAGAGCGTCTTCGATTCGTTCACGATCGTTTCTTACCTTGTCCGAAATCATCTTCTTCACTTCGGGTATGTAATTCATTAGCGGTTCGTCCCGCGAGAGAGGCGGTATGCTCAGGGGCATTAATCCAGCGTTGCCAAAAGTTTGTTCCAGGGTGGTACTCAGGTAGAGCTGAGGGTTCACCCTGCTCCAATTTGGTTGGTGAAAAGTGATGATGATCATGGCCGCGTCGCTGATCGCTCTATTGCTACGCCCGGGTAGTCGGGAGAAGTCCATGGCCAAGCGTATCACGAATCTAGCCTCGTTGGGAGACTCTGCGTCCGGAAGAAGAATCATTTCTACATCCTTGGAGCAGATGTCCGCTTTGTCGACCAGCATTGTATATTCCGTGTGGAGCCTCTGCTCCGTTCGGCTCAGTAAATCTATCTGAAAGATATATATACATATATTTATATTTCGACTCGCGATCCTCGCGATCCTCATAGTTTTTCTAACCATTCTTTGACAATCCTCGATTCGTTGGGGCCACTTTTCGCATCGCTCCGCCAAATAATTCAGATAATGTTTATGCTTCGTTATAATTATTTAAAAAACACGATTTACGTTTTGCGGGAAAAGCGAGCCGTCGTTGTCAAAGATTTTTTAAAACTATTTTTTGTGTTCGGCCGTTACGAGATTCGTACAATAAACAATGATCCTTGGTACTCGGCATTTAATATTCATATAATATTCACTAAAATTGTGGATTCGCCGGTTATTCGTTTGGTTATAAAACGATGGAACGCGCGAATACCGAGTCGAGACGCGCGCCGGAAATTGTTGAAAAATTGGCAAACGGATTCCCAAATGTACACCCGAACAAACTCACTTGGTGCTGTTTGTAACAGAGAGTCAGTTCGTTGAGAACATTGAGAAGGCTCTCCGATTTCATGGAGCGCCAATTGGCTAGACTCGGAATATGAGTTTCTATCGTATCGACGTCCGGATCGGCTAAAAACGAATCGTCGTGAAATTCGAAATCGGGTCCCATTTCGGGACAACTCGCGTCGAATAAGACCGTCCATTGGAGAGCGTGTCCGGCGTACGGTATGGAAAAGTTGAAACGATCCGCTTTGCGCTTGCCGGAGCTAGCGACGTAATTCAATTGTACGGGCTTGCGAGCGACTCCTGCCAAAGGTCATTATAATTGAGAATGAGGATCGAAGGATTCGTTTATAAAAATTCGAAATGAGGAGAATTCGCTTACCAAAGGTTTGCGTCTCCAAGACTCGTTTGATCAAGTGCTCGAAAACCTCGCTAATGTCGGGCCAATTTATTTGATTTTGATTCAACATTGTTATCGACTCTACTGGCGCCTTGTCCCAGGTTTTGTCGGTGATGTCTTCTTTCGGAACGTCCGCTAGCGACAGCGTCTTCTTCGAGGATCGCGACGCTGTTTACGAATCGGCGAACGGGAACATGGCTCAGCCGTCGAAGAACAAACGGTCGCGTTGCACCAATGTCTGCAAAACGTACGATGCCTTGGGAAGTAAGAAAGAGGTTAGGAACCAATCGGACGGCGGCAAAGTTCCCGGTAATAACAGAGCCGCCTTTGCGTGGTTCCATAGAAATGCGCGCGCAATTATTCCGGTCAAGTTTTCTTCAACGACAATTCAAGCGACGCCGTTGCGCGTCATTTCAAACATCTCGACTCGTCGACCGTTTCTACAATTGTTACGTGCTGGCTGAGCGAATTTTCACTGAATTCGTGTTCGATATTCGATGTAGAGCACAATTACGAGAAGGGTGGCTGGGTACCATGCGCAAAATGGTCGCTTGAAATAGAAAGGCGTCGGGATCACGACCTCACACTCGTACCGCTGTGATTGTTTATTCTGAAAAATCTATAACAATGCACAACTGCACGACCGTAGCAGCGCTTCAGCTGGCAGAATCAGGAAGCATTTTTTGCCTCCATATCCGAGAATTGTGCGGAAGACTGCGATTGAGGGAAACGGATAGCCGAGGCTAAGCTTTGATAACACCGAATAACGTTAATTGAATTTTTTCAGACCTCAAAATATTCAATCCTGATACAAGCGATTCGAACGTTGACTCTTGTTGACGCTTCGAAATACTTGGCTGCTGCTGCTGCTGCTGCTGCTGCGATCACTGTCCGCTAGTTGTCGCTTCCCGAGCACGCGAATGTTTTTCGCTGGGTCCCCGAGTATCGTAGTGGTCTACTCCATTGTTGTCAATTGACGCGCAACGCGCGGTCGTCGTGTGTTTATTATCTTATCACTGCTTTTATTCGCTTCAATCGGACCAAAGTCATTCGATCCTTCTCGATCTAATACCACAGCGTTATTCCGCCTCGTCGAAAGCAAAATATTTCCTGTTTACTCGGACTGTTGGCTGATCCTCGACTTTGGAGAGTGCGCGCGGATTACATTTTCCGAATAGTGTCGTAGGTTATTCGGGAATAATGAGCGTAAACGAGCTCGATAGCGTCGCGGGCAATGGCCTCGAGCGTGGTACGGACAACGGCGATGCATTCGGATATGGAAAGTGAGTACGGCCCTATTCGCCCCGTCCGTGACCCTCGCTGTAAACTATTTTCTCGTCTTCGTCGAAACGATCGAAAATGCGATAGTGCTCGTTTTTTTCCCACAATAATACGCGTACAGTACGCGTGTCCGCAAAGCTATTTCTCGTGCTATCCTACGGACAGATGTACCACAAAGTGAAACGTCGTGCGTTACGAACGCATTTTTACGTATTTTTCAACATGGAATTTACGAATTCGTACGAAGCAGGTCTATGGATTATTAGTCGGTAGGAGGTATTACGTCGTTCTTCGGACGGAGAGCCTCGGGCATTCCGCTCTCGTTCATCGGTCGTTCGTACGTTTCGACGAGGACGCCAATTATATCGCAGAGGCGCGATCGTCGTTTGTACAGATCCGAAACGTTGAAACTCTTGACTTTACAGAAACAGCGTCAGTCCCTTTGCGGGATCGTTGCAAAATGCTCCGACCGAGCGTTACGCCACTCACTACAAGATGAATCACGCCAAGCGCGGCGTAGCGGTGATATTCAATCATGAATTTTTTACGGTATCGCACCTCAAACCGAGAAGCGGCACCAACGTCGATTGCGAGAATCTGGCCAACACTCTGAAAGACCTTGGATTCGAGGTCAACGACTTTCATAACGCGACTCACAAGGACGTGGCTAAGAATTTAGAGAGAAGTACGCGCCTCTTTTTTTTGTTGCCGAGTCGATTTTGGACGCGTCGCGGATCCCGTTGGGCTCCGAGACGTAGCGAGCGTCGGACGAGTATGACCGTGTCGCGCTACTTTTCAGTCGCAGAGATGGACCATTCCGATCACGATTGTCTGATAGTGGCGGTTCTTAGTCACGGAGAGCTCGGCCTTCTGTACGCTCACGACACTCCGTACAAGGCGGACGCGATATGGTCGTACTTCACAGCCGACAAGTGTCCAACTTTGGCGGGAAAACCAAAGATATTCCTGGTTCAGGCGTGCCAAGGCGACAAGTTGGACGGCGGTACTTCGCTCAAAGAACGCACAGAGACGGACGGTCCGGACGGATCAACCTTTCGAATACCGACCCACGCCGACTTTCTAATAGCGTACTCGACGATTCCTGGCTATTTTTCCTGGCGTAATACGACCCGAGGCTCGTGGTTCATGCAAGCGTTGTGTCTCGAGCTGCGCGAGAACGGCACCCGTTACGATATTTTGACTCTCCTGACTTTCGTCTCTCAGCGCGTCGCGATCGATTTCGAGTCAAACACTCCTGACAGCGCAACGATGCATCGACAGAAGCAAATACCCTGCGTTACTTCGATGCTCACGCGTTTGGTCAAATTCACTCCACCCGTCAAAGGTAGGGTCGTCTGCGAAGGACGCGGCGGCTCCAACGTTTAATCGCGATTGGCAACGTTGCATTTACAAAGAACGACGAAGCGAAGGAATGTACGGGCAAAATATTCACTGTGTCACGAGCGTACTCCGGTGGGTGCTTCGCGCCGAGTCTCTTTCGCCCGCGCACGTCGATGCATTCGATTCTGCCCGACTCGGCGTACACGACGAGAACAAACGTGTGCCTGATAACGAGACGAACAGTCGCAGTACCGCATTTACAGTTTTGCATTTACGGATCGTTGCTCGGTGAATCCTCGGTGCAATCACCCTGGCCGTGGATTTTCTTTTTTTTTCAGCTGCCGCATTTTTGTGGTGGCGCGTCGTTGCCGATACTCGCGCGAATCATGTATCAGGGGTGAAACTTTTTCTTAATCGAACAAACGTGCGACGGGCTCCCTTTGTGATTTTGTCAAGAAACTCGAGTATTTGTGCTTCTAACCAATGGTTTTACGTTGACTCTCATCTTCGTACGTAGTATTTTCGGTATTGGGATCACAGCCATTCGCTCGTTCGTCGATTACTTTTCGTTGGAGAAACGGTGGAGTTGTTTGATTTTCGTAATTACCCTCGTCGTATCGTCGAAAAATGTCTTTCGAAAGCCAAAATTGTGATAAGAGTGGTTATCGTTGTGAATGATAGTCGGTATTTAGCGCGTATCGATGTTACGTCCGAATACTGCTCTCTATAGAAATGTATTTGAGAATGTGTTTCCGCTGGAGGATGAATGGTATTTGGCATCGGTTATTACAAAACTATTGATCGACTCGTGGCGAGGCTCCCAGTGCCCGGACAAAAGTGTCGCAATTCGCATGCACGACTACGGCTTCGAACGATTTTTCTTTTCATACTGCGCGGCAAATTGTGAGCGTACAATTTTTTAGACGCCCTTTGTACCGCTTTTTACCTAAATAAAGTTTAATATTTAATGCAAGCGCGATATCTCAATTGGTAGAAACATCGCAACCGTTTGCTATTTACTAGGAAATTTTCAATTTCGCCAGGCTGTTGTCTGGTTTTTTTTTGCAAATAAACAGATCAAGGGAGGGTATTGAGAGTATTTTTGAAAAAATATCGGTACGACGTTGGAAAAAGTTATCCGAGAGATTGACGAGTTTTCTTTTTAACGCAAAGCTCGTTCATCGTTATTGATCGAGAGTACAAAATAGATACAACAATCAGTGAAACTTACGTTAAATGTATTGTCAGAGAGGCACCTGACCAGGTATATTGTACAGCACGAGGGGTTTGTGCCTGCTGGACGTTTCCGGGGCGGTAAACGGTCGTTGCTTGGGTATATCGTTTATTTCGATGGGCGTCAGGTTCGTGGGATTGAGGGTGACGAGATTAATAGAGTTACGATTTTCCTGTGCGTTTATCGGCAAATCTGCCAGTCCCGTGTCATTCAACGTGTGTTGCGATTTGCTCGTGCGTTCGCCGAGACTCAGGGGTGCTGTCTTATTTCTGCAGGATGTCAGAAACTTGTTCAGTGACGACCTCTTCTTTTTCATCTCGATCACTGGTGAAACAAGCGTAATTGGTGAAACAATTGTAACGACGAATTCGAGGAAGAGGCAACACCGGGATACTCACGATTCTCACTGCTCGAGTCTGGTGCGCGACGGCTCTGAGAATTCGCAAAAATGTCATTTTTCAGTAATTATTCGAATTTCGAACGGTGCGATTCGGTCAGAATTTCGGACAACGCTGACGATGGATCGTGTACCTGTTCGGCAAGAATTTCCCTTATAGGCTTGAAGGGATTTGACCGTATCGAGGCTCGAGACGGGCTCACCGACGACGAAGACAGTTTTCTTTGCACGCGAGTGATGAAACCATTTTGCGTTTGCTTTATACGACGGTCCAGAGTTGCAAAATTCTTTGATATCGTCTCCAAGAGCCATCTGTAAGAATACGGCAACCGAGTTGTTGGACAAAATCAGGAACGTATCGATCGTTGTTGCTGCGGCGCGTACCGATATCCATCGACGATACCCTTTGTATCGTGTATCGAATGTTGAACCGGACCGACGCACGAGCAAGTTTCCACTCTTGTCGGACAACGCGTAGCGTTCGCCGCGCGCTCTACGTCCAAATTTTCCACTAGATCCAACTCGTCGATGGCACCTCCGATATCTTGCTTATTGGCCAATCTGTAGGGACAGAATTTCATTTTGATTTTCAACAAATTTTCCCTCGAAACGTACGCAACGGCTGTTTTATGCGCAGTGTTCGCATTACGCGACGAAAGCGTGCAATCGTGAACGCACAATGATGCAAAAAGTATCGGCCGAGCTCAATGACATTGGTGCTCTTAAAGAACAGCGAGTGCACGAGTGCTCTTGACAAAGTGGAAACACGTTAGTAGTTTTTTTTTTTCAATGTTCTCACAATAATATTGGCTTTCCGGTAATATGTTCGTGAGCGATTAATTCTCCGAATACAATTTTATTTTCTGCGAGACGCGATACGTCGCTAGCGTCCACCACGTAAATGAGACCGTGTACCTAGAAGCGGTTAGACATATTATACGACGAATGAAACGTGACGCGGTAATGCACAGAAAATAAAGAGCAGGCTACGGCCTTGCGACCGTTGTTGCGAAAGGTTCGCGTCGATCCTGAGGTATTCCAGTGTCGATCGAGAATTCAAGAATGCAACAATGTTTCAAAGGGTTTACAAAGGAATCGGAAATACTTGACAGTTTTCGCGCGTACGCAAGTTTCGCAGACTTTAGCCGTCGAGTATATTTTTGATTCTGTATCTTTGGCGAGAGGGCAGAGCTCGCGGCTGATCGGTCGGTAAAAGTAAAGTCTCCGGAGATTACGAGTAAAAGTGACGAATTATTCCACGATTCGAGTAGGAAGAAAAGAAGAGTTTGTCCTTTTTGGGAACCCATTCTAGAGCGGAAATATCTCCGATGTTCAAGTCGAATGTACGTTTCGCCGGACGAGCCTGTCCCTTTGTTTCCAAGCGTCTTACGTCCGTATAATATTTGGACCATATGGATCTGATCTGTCGCGCGCCGCCGACGTCGTAAACCTTAACGCGACAGGATTTGTGCCTCAACGATACAGTACGGAATCCCATAGTCGGTACGACGTCCCGTCCGGATTCTGAAAGCGTAAGCTTTGGAAAAATCTGTCGACCTCTTGGAAAAGCGACAAAGGAGTATACCCGCGTACCGTTCGAGATACGATTTACGACGGATGTTTTTCCGGCGTTGTCGAGACCTACGACGAGCAGCGCGAGTGTCCTGTTGTGAAAAAAAAAAAAAAAAGCGAAACGAGCCAGATTAACGAACGAGGAAAACGACGAGACGATTGTAAGATGCGAAAGAGAAGAAACGTTTACTTGGTTGAATGGCTTTTCCGACGGGATTTTTTGAAAACGCTCCTCACGCAGTTACCCATGACGGCAATGGGACAATGCTCGGCGTGTGTTTTCACAGATCAGAATTGCGGGCGTTGCATCGTTATTTCGTTTTCGAAACGATAAACACGATAGATCGCCGTGTTGTACAGAAAAGCGTGGGTGACCGATTCGCCTCTCATATCGCGTGGCTTCGTCCGCACGAATGAACGAATGAAAAATAGAGAATACGTAGTCGGTTCCGACGAGCACAGGGTTATTCACGTCACTGTACTTGAGAAGGCAATTGAGACTGAGGGGGAAGCGAGTGCGCGTTGCACTCGGCTTTGGCTTGGCGTACGCGTGTGTGCGCATCGGTAACGCGTACAGTGGCGGTCGCGTGTCTCCCTGGTGACGCGTCAATATCAAGGCAAAACAGGGGAAACGAGAGGATACGAAGCCGCACACGCGGGTGGAACAGTTCGCGAGTGACAAAGGCCGCGTTCCCGCGCAACGGAGTCCGGCGTGTCAATCGCGTCGCGTCAAGGGCTAAAACCGCAGACGAGACGAACTTTCGAGCACTCGAAAATTCACGCCGAGACGCCCATTTTTATCAGACGGATTTTTGTCACAACAAAATGGCGGCCTACATCGCGAACTCGGCGAAAATATTAATGGCGGAAAGACGTTGAGAAAGAAGTTTTTCGGACCTCTTGCAGGGAAGATGCGACACCTGTCGAGAACAAAGACCCAGAAATGTCACTTCGAGTACATTGAAAATATGGGCATTTTATGAAAATCGGCTAGAGTTGTTTATTACGATACATCCGATTTATCAAGCCCGAGTCACACCTCGAAGGCGAACGAACGCGGCTTCTATCGGCCATCGGCCATGGACATCGGAGAAGCACGACAGAATCGGAGGAAAGTAGGTAGGTGTCTTTGAATATATGAATTTTTCTTACGAATTTGACTAGTCATTTGATATTGAAAGCTGTCACTAGTGGGGATCCGCGGAGGAGTCTGTAGCAAATTGGCAGAGTACTGTTCGATCAAAGGGGAGATGTTTGACGCGCGAATAACGTACGGAAGGCTCTCTCGCGAGTACCCGAGGACCGTTCGCGTCGATCGGTCATTCTTCGAGGCACTCGAGCGGTTCGACTCACCCGTTTCATCCCAAGGGCAGCACCCCTATTGATTTTTCTCCCTCGGCTAGTGTCAAAAATGTCTACGAATAAAAAGTTGTTTTCCGCAATGTTGAGTTCTCAAGAGAGAGAGTTACAAAGAGGCAATAAAAGTAGGTGAATCGGTCCTAGTCGTCGACGATAGCTTTCTCAGTCGATTCGAGGCGAGCGAAGGAAGGAGGCTTCGTCAAAGGCGCGTCCCTCGACGGCTCCGAAGGTCCGTCCGGCTTGTTCGCGGAGCGGCGTCCGGCGCGCGACGTACGTCGAAATCGAAGAAGATCGAGACGCGTCGCTCGGGGTCAGGGGTGCGCGGTAACGAGGCGCGCTCGGCGACGAATGGGAAATTGGGCCGAGGTCGGAACGGGCGCTGCGCGTCTCGACTCGCGCGGCCCGATCGGGGGATCGGCCCTCGCGGGCCGCTTCGTCGAGCACCATCGACGAGTTCTCTCGATCGGAGGTCGCGTCGTTCTCATCGCCGAACGACTCGCTCCGGGACGCTCGAAAACTCGCGCTCGAAGAATTCGTTCTCGGCGCGATTCGCCTCGAATAATTGAAGCGCGCGGGTGAGACGATCGGGCTGTTTCCGACCGAGAGAATTCGTGATTTTTTGTCAGCGACGCGCGAGGTCGAGCTTGTCTCGGATCTCCTCTTGCACAATTGTCCGCCGCCTCTGCTCTCTTCCGATCGAGAGTCGCTCCGGTCGGGTACGAGTAAACGGGAAGGTTCGTCCTCGACTCTGGTCGTTTCCATTGCTCGGTGAGTCTTGATCCGCTCAAAGATGGCAGGAATTTTGAAGGAATTGACGAGCTCGATGACGTTACTCGCGGTGAATCGATCGTAGACGAGCAGTTTTCTCAGTTGGACGACGCAGTCGTAAAATATTTTGTTCCAGGCGTCGGTCGGATTCTCGATCTCGAGGGGCTTGAGACTCTGGGCGATCCGATCGGCGTGGCGTTGCGCGTTGGCAACGATCGATTCCGGTAAGCCGGTGGAACGAGCGAGGGCGATGCCGTAATTCCATACGAAAGCGACGCCGGGTTTGAGCCGGTGCGTATAGATCAATCTGGCACCGTGAGAATCCTGCTCCGAAAAATGGGCCTCCGTCTCGATGTAGTGGTTGCTGACGTTGCGATAGATCTCGGCGAGTCTCGTGAGAGAGAAGAAGTGGGTCGCGCTGAAAGTGAACGCGCTCGTACGGATAAATTTTTCGCAGATGGACCAGACGAGAGACGTGCCCTCCTCGACGGTGGTGCCGCGGCAAAGTTCGTCGAGGACGACCAGGGAGGTGGCCGTCAGGGACTGCAGAATGTACCGGGACTCGTTGATCTCGCGAACGAACGTCGAGGCGTTCGACTCGATGTCCGCGCGCGTAAACATTTTGCAGAAAATACGATCGGCGAGGCGAAATTCGGCTTTTTTCGCGGGCACGTAACAGCCCATCTGGGCCATTATTTGTAGGAGAACGATTTGCTTGAGGTAGACCGATTTTCCGCTCATGTTGGGTCCGGTTATCGTGTGGAAATTATATTCGACGGAGGCGCGCACGTCGTTGGCTATCGGCCGGTCCGCGCCCGATATATCCATTATCGGATGCCGAGCCTCTTCGAGTTCCAGTCTTTTCCCAAAGGTTGGCAAAACGTAATGGCTCGTCGAGCTGATCCGAGCCATCGACGCGAGGAGATCGAGCTCGGCGACGTTGTCGCTCAGCTTGAGGAGACAGCCGATGTGCTCCCTGACTCGGGTCAACGTCTCGTTCAGCAGAACGTTACTCATAACGTGCAATTCCTCGGACGCGTCGCGGCAATGTTGACTCAACACCAGAAGATATTCCGTCGTCATGTACAGCGTGTTCCCGCGCTTGTGAACCTCGATGAAATCTTGCGGAAGTTTGTCCCTCGGGAATGCCCGAGCGAGGGAGCGAGGGGCATCCATCGTGACGTGATAACCGAGATGCGCGTTGCATCCGAGGGACAAGCGGAGATTGTAACGTTTCGACAGATCCTCCACCAGGTTCTGCATGTCGTCGATGAGCTCGCAGTAGGTTCGACGCGCAACGTCGAGCATGTCGTTGATACCGAAGCGTATCGCGAAACAGCGTTGCAAGTTGGACGAGGCGTAGCCCGAGAGCGCTCTCGCCTCCGGCTGAACGACGCTCAGTATCTCTTCCTTGATCCTGTCGTAACGGGGATCCTTGAGATCCTGAAATCGCGCATCGAGTCTCGTCCCGTTCCGTTCGGAAGAACCTCGCGCCAGACTTTCCCAAGGACCTGTCCACCTACCTGCGTTACTTTTTGGAAAAACGGCGCTCGTCCGGTCGAGACGACGGCCCCGAGTTCGGGTACGATGTCGATCGTGTTCTTCAAGAGTAACGCGTAGTTGAGATTTTTCTCCGCAGCTTGAACGGTGTCGAGCTGCGGGCTCAGCGCTGCTAAATTCAACAGACGACTCGCTCCGTACAATCGTTTCACTATCGGCTGAAAGAGCGTGCGAGAGAAGAAGCGTGTGCGAATTGGTACATTGCCGACGCGCGCATCCTATGTTTTCGCTCGAGTCGCGCGCGCGATTTTCCGAGCGTATTACCTGGACGCTCGACTGGAAGGCGCGGTTCGAGACGAATTCGGCGACGCAAGCCTGGCGACCCTTTATGAGCTCCGAATCGCAGGGCGGCTGAAGAATCGACGTCCGAACGAGTCGACGGCCCATGGGCGTCGAGCATCGATCCAGAGAAGCGAGGAGACTGAATTTATCGCCACTGCCGCGGGACGACGACACCAATTCGAGACTCAACGCGCTTTCGATGTCTTGGAAGAAGCAATTGTTTCATTCGTCGCCGCTCCGCAGAGGCAAACGCCTCGATAAATTCCAACCGTCAGTCCCGATTTACCTATCGTCGTCGTGTTTTGAGATCCTTGAAAATCGATTCTCATCGATTTTGGAGTATAAACGACTTTCTGAATGTACTCTACGTACTTGAAGAGAGCCGCCGCCGCCGCCAATGCGTAATACCTGAAATATCGGCACTTTTGCTGTTTCATCATTTTCGGCTCGACGGGTCGAAACATTGTTCGAGCAGATGCACGGGGCTTTTTTGTACAAAGGTTCGCCCGCCGACTCACTTCTGTTTTACAATGATTTCGACGCTGGAAAATTCTTGGGCGCAGTGCGTTCTTATCCGGTCCATTCCGGAACTGTCGTGAAAGTGTATTCGTGGAATCGAGGTTATTTCGATCGTATCGAATTTTTCTTTGATCGCTCGATAAAGAGCGTTCCCGTATACGCTTCTTTCGCACATCGTATCCGGCATCACTATCTGCGAACAATTCACCCGGAGAACATTCCAATGGCCGAATATCGATGTATCCTTAAAAAAGATTCCGCGAAAAGCGAGTGAAAGCCAAGCCGCTCTATAGAGATAGAGAGGCTGCTTGAAAATTTGGCACGGAACGTTTGTTAACGCGCGTACAAATAAACGCCCAAACGATGATTTCCAATGATCTCGCTTGTTCCTTAAAAAAAGGATTGTTCTTTCGAATAATCCTGATTTTCGGATGAGCAAAGTAGCCCGGTCTCTCGAGTCACAGAGGTAACGAGTGCATCGATGATTTTCAAAGCGAAACGCTCACCTCCACGGGAGTCAAAGCGTATATCTTCGTCAAGGTGTTTATGTACGTATCGGAGTCGCTGATCTGGCACAGTATCAGGTGAGGAGATTGAACGTCGATCGCTGCCATACCGACTTCTCCGCGGGCGAAGCCGCGACCGGAAGTTATCGCTGCGTTCAACAAAAATGTTTACACGAAATACTGCATATCCGGAAGTGTCTCTCGATGCAATTTCTGTGTTTGAGTTACCGAGAACGACGCATTGGTCGGGGTTGCTCGAGACACCGTGAGGCGATATTCGCCCACCGGAACTGCCAATAAAAACACTCGAATGAGAACGAAAGAACCGATCAAGGCTAAAGGTGCTTGTGCAAGCTTGAGCACTCGAATGAAGCAATCCAAACCGATTTCTGTTCGATTCGACGAGTCTTTGCGTCGCGAGTCAGCCATCTTGGATCGAGTGTCTCGCACGGTTTTTGTTACCGACACGGACGCTTCGGATTTTCTTGGATTCCGCCGTATCGATTCGAGCAATCGTAAATACAAAAAATAGTGCGAAAAGACAGGATATTTATTCGTACGTTTGGCCGCGGCGTCGGAAAGAACTCTTGGCAAGCGACGACGAAGAGGTCGTTGGGTATCTCCGTGAATTCCTCGGTGTCGCAATGGAAGCCGCCGTGGTCGACGAGACGTTGTTCACCAGCGGTTGTCGAGCGTTCGTGAAATCTGTAGTGTCATCGCGCGAAGACATGGCGCGATTCTTTGTTCGTCTGACAAACTTCGGGCTAAATATCCAAGCGTGTAGACGTTTATTCGACTCACTGTATTTTGGTAGAGCATTTGTAATCGGGTCGTTCGTAACGATCGTCTCGCTCCGGTTTCTTCCTCTTCCTCCTCCGCGTCCTCTGATGGAAAGCAACGTATTTTCCGTACGGATGACGTTCATTGTCGAGGGATGGAACGATACACCCTCTACGATGGCTAACGCGACACTGGAAAGGCCAACTCGCGGAGTTTACGAATTTTCAAGTTTCGTGACTCGTGACGATGCGAACGGAAGAAGGACGGCGGCGCTAGCGTCCCACCGAAAATGGGTCGCCCGGCTCGCCCGGCTCGCCCGGCTCGCCCACATCAAAAATCGTATAGGTAATGGACGAATTATTCAAAAAATATCTATAAACGCTCGTATAGTTTTTCAGCTCTACCGATCGCGCGTAGACTCAGTGTCACGCGATTATTTCCATTGGACGAATCATTCGTCCCGATTGCGCTTGGCTGAATTTTTAAACGCTCAAAGACTCGACGCGTTCGACGAAATTTCTCATATTCGCATTATTTATTTACAAATTCAACATTTCCTTTTCAACATTACAGATTTTCTTTTCGATAACAGGCTCAAGCTGCAATTAATAAATAATACAATCACAATACCTATTACAGTTTCGTTTTTGTTCTCTTTAGAAATAAATAGCCGATCGGCGCGGTTCGGCCTGTTCTCTCGTTACGCGTAACTCTGTCGTAACGAAGGCCGCGCGGCAGCGAGATCGCGCGTAACGGGCGAACCCGGAATACCGCGTGAAAAAAAAAGAAGAAAAAAAAGGTTATATTTACAACGCCGCTAATCGGCGCGACAAACGCAATTTCGAAGAAAACGTAACGTTGGTAATTTTCATTCGATGGGTTTCTGGAGCGACGCGACGAGGGAGAGGACAAAAATGTTTTTTCCCGCTCGTCATTGGAAAGACCAAAAGAGCCCGCGTACATTCTCGTTTCTTTAGATTTCCTCTCCTCTTTTTCGACGAACGATGAATACAAATTCGTGGATTGTAACATTTGGATATACATATGGAGCCTGATGGTTGATTTCGGCGATAAAATTCGAGTCCGCGGCTCGTCGATGAAACCTCGTATCGAGGTACGAATATATTTACATTGGTCTCGCGAGAAACAATTTCGATGATGCCGATGACCATGACGACGAAGATAGTCGAGGAAACCGAGAAGAAGGTGGTACAGTTTTCCAAAGGCTGCCAATACTCGTTCTTCCTTGTTTGATTTTTTAACGACGGACTCGGAAGGATTAACGATTAATCAACGACTCGGAAAACGGGTCGTACGTTGGAAAACAACGAGCGTGAAACTTGAGCGCCGCAATATTTTTGTCCCGCAAAGTTTTATCCAAGATTCAACGTGTACGAGCATACCCGCTCTCGGGTAAACGTTCCAACCCCTTGTTTCATTCGAATGTACAAAGCGCCGAATGGCGGCTCGGTTCTCTCTATCTCGATTCAACTTGGGCCCGATATTCTCGGGCGGCTTCCTCCACTCCTTTCTTTTTTCATTTTCGCTCGCGCCTCCGTTGATGTACGCAACGCGAGATACCTTTGGAGAAATATTTACAATTCCTTAACTCCTCTTGCGCTCTCGTTTCGCGAAAAATCAAAGGGCCAACGTTTTTTCACGAGGACAACGCGAGGCGGCGTAATTTATGTTGAAACTCACGATCCCTGATAAGAGGAAGGAAAAAAAGAATGATTGAAAGTTCAAGAATAGAGGCACGAGGGAGGGAGAAGGAAATCGTCGTTCGCGGCGTGCTGAAACAAAACACGTTCGGACAGCGCTTCGGCGTCGAGAAGAGTGCGGCGAAATAATAGCACGATCACATTTCAGAATTATGACGCGCATAGTTAATAATTGACACGGTACACGCGTATGTATGTCTCTGTACACGTATGTATATATATATATATATATACCGAATAGGGGTTATCCCAACGGTCTTATGACCAAGACTGTTGGATCTTTCTCCGTGGTCGACTGCAAATACCTTGTCTTTAATTTTGCCTCTTGCCACGTCGAGAATAACGAGTACGAGCCTCTCGCGTGAAATCTACATTTTTCGTCTAGAGTACGTAACATACGCGTCGAATACTTTCATTAGCTTTCTTCCGCGATGAAGAATTGCTCATCGATTCCCATTGACACAAATAGAACGTACGCTCGGGGGCGGGGTCCCTTCGAACAGCCATGACGATCGCCACCGAACGAAAACGAACGCGAAACGATAAATCGCGATCACGTTGGATCTATTGCACTATACGTTTATTCGTAATCACTGGCTCTTCGCCTCTCGCGCGACGTCTAGGCGCACCGCGCACGTTCGAGCTATTTGAAATCTCTTTCTCCATTCTTTTTAGATCCGACGATTCGCGTGTACCGATGCGCGCGCGCGCGCGCGCGCGCACACACACACAAACACACAAATATATATAAGGCTATTTCGCGATTGGGAATTCGCTCCGGAGAATATGTGATATCGCGGGATTTGTATAATTGATATTTAGCCTGATATGGAAACGTCGAGTAAAAGTACGGTACTTGTGGATGACGTTTTTTTAGGAGGCAACGCATCGGAGAATACTCGGTGGTTCGCGTCGGTCGACTTCTCTTTGATTCGTTCCATTGATAGATACGCGTGTGTCGTCGAGAAAAGCTCGCTCGAAATCAGAGACTCGCGAAAACGAATACTGTGGTATTCGACCTTGGACGAATCGTCGTTCAGTTTGTTCAGCGAAGCCAATCGACATTTTTGCGTAAACGCGACTCTCGATTGGCGCAACTGGAAAATGCTATTTAGAAAGAACCTTTTGATTTCTCGAACGCGGAGCATGCAATTTTGCGACGTTCGAGACCGAGTCGAGACTCATTCTCCACCATTTCCGGCCACTCGGAAAATCATGTCCAGAGCTCGTACGAGATTTCAAGAATTCAATTATTTCGGCATGAAGCGAAGCTCGAAACTCGTATCGAACGAAAGAGCGACGAGTCGATGTGGAAATAATAAAAAAGTTTGGATATCCGAAATAAATACGTTGTCCGCTGAAAATGGCGGAACTTACGAATCGGCTGTAGCCGAGTAGAAGAATCGGCCGAACGAAAGTTGGTTGTCTCGCTCGTGGAATCGGGAAGGTTCGTTATTCGTTATTGGAACGAGTCCGATCCCCCCCCGTGACTTACACGTGACTCTCGAGTGGTACTTTGAATACTTTGGAGGCTAGGTTAGCGTCGGGAAGAGACTGCGGTCGCGCGTTGGTTACGTTGAAGACAACGTTGCTGGGTCCGCGAAAGCTGACTCGAATGAGGAAACTCGCGTCGGCGACGTTGACGCGATTGCTGCTCAAGTCCGGGGAGCTGGTGCGCAGTTGGCTCTTTTTCGGTTTCGAATCGTTCCTGATGACCCTCTCGGTTTCCGTTTGCAGCTTGTTGTCGAGCCAGTGTACCTTGTCAAAGTCCTTGGTACCTCCGACCGTGTGTCGTCGTTTTATCGAACGTTCGGGCATACCGTTTTTCCTCTTGAGCTTGGTCGTGCTCTCCTTCCTGACCGACTGTCGCCTCTTGCTTATGTTGCACTCGGTTTTTTCCGTTTTGGTGAGCGACTCGGATCGCTTGAGTTTCGTATTTGGGGATTCGGGGCGATCGGCGTGTTTGTTGAGGCTCTCGGAGCGTTTGAGCTTGCCGTTGGTGGGCGAGGCCAATCTGTCCGCCGGATGTTTGTTCAAGCTTTCGGATCGTTTGAGTTTGGAGGTTGCGCCGTCGTTGCGTTTGTCGAGCGACTCGGATCTCTTCAGGCGCGACCTCGAGTCCACGCTCGTCGCCTGCCTGAGGCTCTCGAACTTTTCCAACTTGTTTGTGTACGAAGAGTCCGAAGTGTCCTTTCGCGGAAGCGAATTCTCCGTGATGCCGGTGGCGGCGCTCGCGCTCGTCGTTCTTCTTTCCTCCTCGTCGTCCTCTTTCCGTTTGGTCGTCGACCGAGAACGATCGAGGCTGCTCTTCGGACTCGAGTCCTTTTCCGTCGCGTCGAGAATTCTGGTACTCTCGCCCGAGGAATCCGTGGCGGGCTCCGGTGCTTTTTTACCAGCGCGGAAATCGTTGTCCGGCGTTCTCGATGACTCGGAACTCGTCGATATCGGGCTCTTGTCCGTTCTTCCCTGTGGATTTCAAAATGCACGTTCCGTTATCTCTGTCGACGGGAGAGAACAAGAGTCGGCCACTCGTATCGCGCCGGCGAAAAGGAAAGCCGCGAGTCGAAACTCACCTTAAAATTCCGAATGATTCTTGCGTTGTCGGCTGGTGATTTGTGGAGGCTCGGATCTCGATAGACTTGGGCGGGACGAGCGGCTGCGGCGGCGGCGGCGGCGGTGGCGGCGGCGGTGGCGGCGGCGGTGGCGGCGGCGGCGGCAGCGGCGTTGAGCCCGACGCTTCGATCGTTTTCGTCACGTTTCTCCGTGTCCGACGGGCTCGCGTTTGTGCCGTCCGCGGATGTCATCGACAGATTCGTAGGGTTCACGAGAGACTTCCACTTTCGATCAAAGGTCGACGTTAGGCTGGTCAAGAGATCGCTACCTGCAACCAAACAGCGACATACGGAAGCGCTTCTTTAGTCGTGAAACTGGGACGACGGTAACGCGAGTCGTCACGTTACAACGATCGCGTCGCGCTTTCGACGCTTTCGACGCTTTCGACGCGGACGCTCGAAGCAGCCTTCGTTCGGTGAGCTTTCGAGCTTTCATCGTTCGACGACACACCAGACACACGCGCAAGAACGAACAAACTCTCGCTGCGACACCATGAAAACGGAAGATAAATCAAAACATGACGATGCAATATTAAATACACGAGACGACGCGCTAGCATCTAGACACAAATTGCGTTATATTATTCCTATTTTGTTTTCGCGTGCGTGTTGCGCGTGTTGGGCGTGTTGGGCGTGTTGGGCGTGTTGGGCGTGTTGGGCGTGTTGGGCGCGTTGGGCGCGTTGGGCGCGTGTACTCGTGCGCGCGTGTCTCTGTTTCACCGTGTACGTGCGAAGGCATTCCTGAAATAATCAAGACTCGCTCGTATCGGCAATAAACAACATCGATATTACGTGAAAAGAAAAACGAGGCCGAGTCGAGAGGAGATGCGCAAAAATCCTAACGTCCCGTTTCAACCTCGGTTAAAGCGAGATCTCGATCGTCGCGCCGAATACCGAGGCAAACGTCAGATCCGAAAGCTTCAAACTCGATCGAACCAAACGAAACGAAAGACGAATAGGAAAGAATTTTTGCGCAATCTCCATCGATATTTCGTCACGAGCCGACGAAAGTTTAAACAAATTCCGGAAGACTGGTGATTTCGTCCGGTCGATGCAGCTCGTAGCTTTCTCTCGGTCGTAGCGTCAATTTCGTCTCTCTCGCTGCTCAAAAGCGACGAAAATAAATAAAAACGTGAGACGCGTCTACAACGAAAAGGAAAAGACACAACGCAGCCGAATCACAGTGGCCACCTAGACGCAAAGCGGGCCAAACTTGGACAGATAAAAACCGGCACAAATTAGTCAACATACGGAAAAAAAAAAAGAGTAAAATTCAATCGGGGGCACTCTGGGAGAACTACGCGGCGACAGGCTGGTACGTTCGGCGATGATGCGCGAGAGGAAGGATGACGAGATTACAATGAAAAAGTGGGGAGGCGAAGAGAGAGAGAGAGAGAGAGAGAGAGAGAGAGAGGAAGAGGAAAACTGTGATAAAAACTGTTTGAAGCCATTCCTGTTGAGCCAGGCCGCGATCGAGCTCGCACATCGGACACACCGAAGCGAACGATCACAAAAATCCAGGATGATCGTTCGCCCGTCGTTTTTTACCTCTGAGGAATTTGTTTAAAGTCTTGGAGGACGTCCCGGTCCCTGACAACAGCCCTGGCTCGGAGGGCTGTGAAGATTTCGTTGGTGGTTGTGGCGATGATGGCGGTGGTGGTGGTGGTGGTGGTGGTGGTGGTGGTGGTGGTGGTGGAGACGAGGGTGATCCGGCTGCTGAAGAAGAAGAGGTAGGGCCTGTTCGGGTTTGGGGTTGTTGCGATTGTGGGACCGGTGTCTTCGCGGAGGCGCAACCGGCACCTGAAGGACCGTGTAGATGGGACGATATGTAGCACCATATACCCGGGCTTGCCGTGTGCCTACGCGGGTCAATTTTATCGCATCGTCAATTCGTTCCCGGCGACAAAAATACACAACATGCGACAAAGAGGAAGAGAGAGTGACAGAGAGAGAGAGAGAGAGAGAGAGAGAGAGAGAGAGAGAGAGCGAGATGAAGAGCGAGACCGACGGACGGTCCCTTCGGACAATCCGTTTCGTTCGTGCCAATCTCTTGTTCCATTTTCGATCTTTCTCTTCTCGTTTATCGCGTGCCTTTGCGCGAGGACGGTCCAGGGAGATCCATGATGATCGGCCGCCGAAAAGTGTTTGAGCTTTTTCGCAATCGTCGAGGAACGAGGATCGTTTTTCTCTGCACTCGACTTTCCGCGATTGCTCGTTTGGCTCGTTTGGCTCGTTCCGCGAGTGCACGCGCGCGCGGGTCCCCGTCCGTTCCGAGACCGTCCGTGCGCAAAGTTGTAGATCTCGCGGCAGGCCGGCGGCAGGCAAACAGGCAGAAATTCAGGCAAAAGAGCACGCGTGTTCCGAAGGCAGCACCAGCAGCGAACAGCCAAAGAACCAAGCCGACAAATATTGTCAATTGCCGAATGACGGTGATGCAGATTCCTCTTCGTTTTCACTCTCGCTTCGAGCCGCGTTCGGGCGAGTCACGATCCGCACAGCCGTTATCGCTCCGAGCGCTCGTAAGAAGCGAGCGCGTTCGGTTTTTAACCGTCAAGCTCGAATCGTTCCGTCGTTAAGGTCCGTAACGCTGCGCGATCGAGTCGACGCGATCATCGATCGATTCGGGACGCGTCGTTATCTTCCCCGGCTTGTCTTTCCCAGCGATAACGCACGACAAACGATCGATCAACCGAGTATCCGCGAGGCCGAGAGAAAGCACAATTGCGCGCAGGCAGCTTGCTCGAGGAAACATTGAAACTCGATGGAAATGTGTGCGTTTTTCTTTTCTCTTTCGTTTCAAGGTAGATTCGTAGAGTCGCGAGTGAGCCCAGAAGCGTGCGAAATGGGACAAGCGGTGCTTCGTCGCGTCGCCTTCCAACGAACCAAGTGCAGTCTTTCGTCTGATTTTTTAAGTTTCATCGCTGCTCCGCCGTCTCGACTAAAGTACCGCTCTACGCTATTTCCACTATCGTGCACGCGACGCCCGTGCGACGATCGTTACGAGTATCGCGGCTATCGTTCAACGCTCGAGCGTTGGGTCTTTTCGTGAGAATACAAATGGAACTCTCAGAGGTGTACGGATAGTCCAAAAATGGTACGATTGAGATAAACAGCGCGCGCGCGTGATCGATAATGCCGTCGACGGTTGGTAGACGGGATACAGATGAAATATGGAAGAAGACAAAATACGGGATTCAAAGTACCTAGCGAGCTTTCGGTTAATGGTGAGTATCTTCTGTGTCCAGTGTAGGAAACAAGATCCAGCTACGCTCACCGATCGTCGGAAGCGAATTACGGACAGAGAGAGAGGCGGAGAGAGAGAGAGAGAGAGAGAGAGAGAGAGAGAAAAATACACAGAAAGAATGAATAGACGGGTAAAGAGGCGCGAATACGCGTCGATTCGCGTTTGGCGGTGTTTTGTGCTTTTGTCTCGAGCACGGGGGGCGAGGGGAAGTAGCGAGGAATTAACAAAGGCACGCGGTATCGTGGAAACAAATATTTGGGATACGCAACGACACGGCAAAACCCTGATAAACGTATTTTCTCCGAAAATCGAGTGAAAAGCTTGCGGAACCGTGCTATCGACACTTGGCTCTCGCGCCGAGAGTGGAATCACGGAATCAACGTTAAGAACGATATCGCTCGAGTGTCCTCCGTTCCGTTTTCTCGCAAAGAAAAATGTATTTTTTTAGCGCGTAGTTACGACTCTTGAGAAATCATTTGAATCGAAGAATTGTGGCAAGAGCGTGGATTTGGTAGGTCGACTCGGTATACTGACCATCGTCGGAGATGTCGCCGGATATGCCACGCGCGTGCCGAGACGGCGATGGCGACGGATGCTGCGAGCCGTGAACCTCGTGAAGCGAATCGAGGCTGCCGTACCGCGTCGGTGCCAAACAAACGGATTCCAACGAAGCCTGAAAGAGCACACACCGAGTTTCGGCCGATTCGTCGGCCGATTCGTCGGCCGATTCGTCGGCCGATTCGTCGGCCGATTCGTCGGCCGATTCGTCGGCCGATTCGTCGGCCGATTCGTCGTCCGATCGATTCAAAGTATTACGATTCCTCGACGAGTGTGTCCGAGGTACGCGCGGCCAACCCGGACCGTTCGCGAGTCCAACTTGCAAAGATAATTCGAGGATTCGAAGGTGTACCCAAAGAGTCGCGTGTACCTCTTTCGATACAAGCTCCGTATCCGAGATTTTGTACGCGAGAGAACAGGAGATGACGAATGCGTTACGAAAATACGAATATTCGAGTTGGCGCGACGAGCTCACCTCTTTATCGGTCTTGAACTTTTTAACAAGAGCGTTGTTCATCCTCTCGCCGAGTATATTGCTCAATTGTGCGCTGGCTCGAGCTTTCTGTCGCGCGGTCGGTTCTTGTTGAACGGCGATCGAGAGCGGAGCCAGTCCGGTGGACGATCGGGAGCTGGTTTGTCGATCGTCGAGGTCGTTGGTCGATCGATCGATCGGTCGATCGTTGACGCTGACGACGAGTCTGTCGGAGAGAAAGGGCGCGCCGTCGAGCGCGCCGTCGAGCGCGCCGTCGAGCGCGCCGTCGAGCGCGCCGTCGA
>JAPYZJ010001013.1:0-34733 GCA_030522765.1 Ophioninae sp. B BG-2022a | reverse complement strand
ACTTTTAGATACATTATTTTCACTAGTTACTTTTAGATACATTATTTTCACTAGTTACTTTTAGATACATTATTTTCACTAGTTACTTTTACATTATTTAAATTAGTGACTGTTAAATTATTGAATTACTGATATTTTTCGCGGTTGTTTTTTTTTTGGCAAATCAATTGCAAAAACCAGTGCTCGATCTTTTTCGTTTTTCATTGCTACCCAAATAGCGAATTTCTCTTTTCAGGTATACACGAGCAATAAAATTGCGAGGTCATTTGTTTGCGTATCATTCGTCTGCAATTCTGGGCATTACCAGATTCGGGTATTCTTTAAAATGATGGAACGACTTTTATGGGCGGTGTACGAGTGAGTCGTATGAGCAAGAATGAAGATATTTTCCTTTCCTCTCTCTCTCTCTCTTTCTCTCTTTATTGCGTGAACTAGATTTACACAGTGCGCGATAAAAATTGATGGTACAGTGGACGTCGTTGGAACAAGACGAAAATTCTTCACTATGTGTTCCTTCTCTCGTTGTTATCATTAGGTGTAGTAAAAAGAAATCCATTATTTTCTGAAGTCAAACAATCACGAATTGGAACAGCCAATCACAAAACTGTTGCATTAGTTTTTTTTAGTACGAAATCTCATCTTTCTAACACCATGTGGTCCAACCGGATCGGACGTATACAACATTTTCATACAAAAATGTACGAAAACCGGAGGGTTTTTTTCGTAGCAAAAAAAAGGGCGTTAAAGACTGCGAAAACATCCGTATTTCACGATGAAAGAAAAGTTTCATTTGACAGCTGGTTTTGCTCTTATCTGAGTCTCGGCGTATCGACTCTGGTTTAAGGACCATTTCGTAAAATTTCGTTTTTTCGTCGCCGCAATATTTAAAAAAGAAACAACATTAGAAATTATTGAAAGATATAAATACGTAAATATAAATATAATAATACTCATTATTATAGAAATGATTATTAATTAATAATTAACTAATCCCAATGAATAATTGCTCATAACTAATAAACAGGGCTATAATAATTAATATTATTAATAATCACCAATTTACACGTATATTAATAATAATAATAATAATAATAATAATAATAATAATATATAATTATGAATATATAATACAGATATAAATATATATGTATATCTTTAATATCTCGTAGTGAAAGAGAGACTGCGCTAAACGCGGTTAAACGCACGATGCACATGTTTTGCAATCGAGTGAGAGAAAAAGAGCGGATGATTATTTAACGTAACGGATTTTCACGGTCAGGCGAAAGAATTTCTTGCGCTCATTTAACACGGGGACGCCTCTCTTACAAAGACGATACGCGAAAAATTCCGGTGGAGATCGTAGCCGGGAAAAATTCTCCCTCGTGCGGAGCCCTCACTTGGTAAACCCTGAGTCATGAGGAAAATCGATTTCCATAAAAAATGTCAAAATGTCAATTTACCAGGGATTCATAGTTTCGAATATTGCCATTTTTTTTCGAGCTACTCGATTTTTTCAGATTTCGGTAAATCCAAATGTAAATCCAGATATAATCGACTAAAAAAAAAAATACGTCCGATGACATTCTTTGATTCAGTGCATGGTGGTCGTGCATGCAAAATTGCATATCCGCCAGTATCGTCCCCTTTAATTTGAGCTTGTCGAATATGTCGCGCTTAAAAAGTGTAGTTGTCATATACTTATTATATTATTTTCTGTTCGTATATACCGTATCACTTACGGCGCCAGTAATAACCAGTCGCGACGATGAGGCATCTAACGGTTACATTACATCACGTATAGTTAATTTTCCTGAAAACTACCGGACTTGTTGGTATACCGGATCTAGAAAATTCTCATGCGGTTGGTGCCGTTGATCGACTTGCCTCTAAAGATAGGCCCAACAATATAGCCGATCCATAAGCAAACCTGTGTAGGTGCGAATCGATATTTCAACCGTACAAAAGGGCGTAAAGTTACGCGTAAGTTAGCGAGAGTTACGCGAATCAAGTGTTCGAGCTTGATGTCCCTCGGGCAATATTTTGCCAATGCGAGCATGAATCCTTGCCATCGGATGCCGATGGATCAATCCACTTATCGCGATCTTATCGCGAGCTTGGACTAGTCCCTTGACAAGAAGACGTCAGCATACACCACGTGGCGTCGTCCCTGTTTTTACGGATAATGACTCAGCGAAAAGGAGGAAAAACACTTCGATCAAATAAACTCAACGGAGTTCATGAAAGTAACGATCAGTGCCAGCGTTAGGGGAGCCAAGGTCTGGAATTGGAGTCTCCTGCCTCCCCTGGTGCAAACCCTCAAAACTGTGCTCTACGCTCTGTGCATATGCATATTTTTTATTGAGATTCTTTTTAGATGGATTTTTGGAAGGTTTGTGGTCGAGGAGCGACCGAAACTTTCTACGTTCGCGTCGTTAGCTCTGGGTAACGCTAAAGGAAAGATGAAATTCTTAATATAAGTTTACTTGGGATCAGCAAAAAACCAACACTTGATATTGCTTCCTATCATTTTTGCAGTCAGTTTCCCTTTACCTTAGAAAGTTTTTTTTTTTAATTTTTTTTCCAGTTTTGGTTTCACTATCAGTTCACTATCAGTCACAGTTTTTTTGACTAAATCACGCAAACGAGTTCCCATCCTTTTTTGGACGTGTCCAACACATTCTTTTTTATTGATTAGAAAATTAGGGACAAATTAGGGACAAACAACAAAAAACCGATGGAATCGATTCATTTCTGATCGTAGTGTTCATAAAAGTGAAATAAGGTTAAAAAAAATTAGACTTTTAAAAAAATCATAACTTTGGTACTACTTATGATATTTTTTTTCGTATTTTTTTCTGAATGGGCATAAGATATACTATCACACATTTCAAGGTTAACCATTCATTACCGAACACCCTGTATATACAAAAGTTATTTATTCTTGCACATTAATTCTAGATTAAAGTTGCGTTTGGGGTCATTTTGACTCCGGGTGACCACGAAGGGTTAACAATAATTGATCCGTTGCGAAAGACCAGAAACCTCTTAAGGGAAAAGGAACGATTTTTTGTCTACAGATTTTTTGGTGAACCATATATATACAAAGTGCTCAGAAAATCGGCCTTCCGCTCACTGATAGATGCACCAGCCGGAGCACGGCTGAGTGGTCACCGATCCAAGTATCAACCTCTCCCGATGCTGCTTAACTTTGGTAATCGACCGAGCCGTGACCTCTAAAATACCTAAAAACGCCTCAAACTCGCTGTTGAAGTTTCAAAAGGCATTTGGTCGCGATGTATTAACGTTTTTGGTAAAATCGCGTGGTCGTGACATGTAGGGTCGAGTACGAATAAACCACGCGACTCGTTCCTTTTTTTTCTAGGGCAGAAAGAGTTGCCCCTGCTGATCGGTTCATTCTGTACTCTACATAGATATACTTTTATATATTTATATAGATGTATGCTACGTGCGCTGGTCCCCAACGTGCTGTCCAGTCGCATGCCTGTTTCCTGAAGCTCCTCCGTTGCAATACTGTTATAGTAAAAGCCAACGCACGTGCGTAAACTGGTCGCCTCGTCGAACTGGCGAACAACCCATCATGATGACCTGGTCCAGAATGACACTCCGGGTCTTTTGTTGCCTTATACACGACGCAACGCACATAAACATGGCAAAATATAAACAGCTTAGGGACAACCATTTTTCCAGTGAATTTCTGGTTAAAAAAACTTCGTATCAAGTTCCCAAACTGTAGAAATATCAGGCCTACCGGAAAGTTCTGTCCGTTTCTATGACGAGAATTTTCGACACGTAAGCACATGTTTATTTGGCGCATGTTCGGCTTTCGATTTTTGACGCTTAATGTATACACATTGACGTAACAAATAGACGAAATCAGAGTTGATCGAACGTTAAAAATTAAAAATTAAAACGTCATATTGCGGTATGATGATGCCAGGCCAGAAGCTGTTTTGGGGATACAGCAAAAAATTTCAGAACTAGACTGGGAAATTCTATCGTACTCATCGTATGCCCCAAACTTTGCATAACGACTATCAGTCGTTTTTTATCCTTACAAACTTTTTTGAGAAGCAAACGATTTTAAAATGAAGAAGATATCTAAAAAGCACTGGTTCAATTATTCGCATCAAAAGATGAAAGATTTTTCAAAAATGGAATATACAAATTGCCCTCACGCTGGCGAGAAGTCAATAATAATCATGGCGATTATATTATTTAATAAAGTTTATTGACGATAAGCAAAATTTGTATTTCGTTTTTTTCCAAAAACAAAATACACAAACTTTTTTTGACATTCCAGGTGGCCCGGAAGGAGCAAAAAACGAAAATATGTCGCAAACACGTTTCACGTTTCTACTGACTCTTGTAATATTGAGTCTATCACAAGCCAAAAACGAGGAAGACACGAGAGAGACGCATCATCGACAGAAGCGACTTTTTTGGATTACGAACGATGGAAGGATAGCTCTTCCACCTGGAACTATCATGACGATCACACCAACATTAGCATTGCCGTTCGTGAGATATCCCCCATCCGGATTTCTCAGCAACATGTCTATTAGTCTTCCTTTTACGAGTGAGTGAATTTCCAATATTCTATTTTTTTTTCTTTTCATTATAAAACTGTCCAGGACATTATCGAAATTTCATAAATATTCAAAAGTTTTCAAAATTCACTGAACGCTTCGAAAATCATTAAAAAAATCTTCATTTTGTTATCCTTTGCATGCACTATTATTGTTTTAAATAGTTCTAGTTACACTAGTGATCAGATAATGATAATTGATCAATGATAATTGATCATCTGGAGAAAACGAATATTTTTTAATAAAGCTCTATTATCTAGATTATAGAATTATAAAGATTTTTTATCCAGGGAAAAATCGTAAACATCGAAATAATTGAAAAACGATTTCGATTTAGTTTTCATCTAGTTCAATTCAATATGAATAGTTGATACTTATCTTTAGTATTGTTACTTATCTTTATTCGGTGGACCAATCCAAGAGGTGGAAATTTTGCACAGATATCTAAATTGTCCGAGCAATATTAAGATAATATTCTTTTGTTTATCACTTGTTAAATGAATTATTATTTCGAATTATCTCGAAAATGGCCTAAAAAGTTATCATAATCTGGATAATCATATATATTCAGCAAATCTCAATCATCTAGCAAATCTAAATTATTTTATCCAGTTTCGATCATCGTTATAATGGAAGTGATCTAGATATATCATTTAGATATTAAAAATCATCTAGATAACGAAAATCCTCCAGATATTCCTAAAACTCTACGGATTTCTCAAATTGTTATCACGATACCTATAAAGCTCATCCTATTAGGATTGTTATGATTTTCTCTTCTCGGCGAATTGTATATAATTATAATGATTATCCCTAAATAGTTGATTTCGACAAATTGGGCTTGACTGACAACGAGAACCCTTACGGTGCGCTACCACCCGTCTTCGACCGTGGAATGAAGAGCCGGCAGGCCGGTATTTTAATGGCCGATTTTATAGCCTCATTTATAAAGCGAAGAATCCACAAGAGGGAAATTCAGGAGGCGCCGAAGAACGCTTTTCACGGAGGTGAGAGAGCCCTGCTTTACGGGACAGCCGAAGACATGCTCAGTACCCTGGGTCTTGACGGTAAGGCATGCCTCTTACGAGCAATCTGCGAAGTTCAAGGGCACCCTCTAAACAATTTCGGACTCATCGGTGAAATGCTCAAATTATTCTTCACGTAAGTTTAAATGTTTTAGCGAAAATTGTGGCAAAGCGAGAAACACTGTTCAATAAACGTTTCCATCAACAGAGCCAGCAAATCACCATTCGCGTACCTACTGCAGGAATACGTCGAAGCGGAAAATCGAGGAAAGAAACATGGCGAATGTTGGCCATATTTCAAGAATTGTCCGAAATCTCTCTTTCTCCCATCCACCAACAAATATTCGTAAGTTATTTCACGAATAATTCCTAATCACTTTTTATCAATCTTGTGATATCAAAATTCCGTAACGATTCACCAAAAAAAGTTTACGAGCGAAATGAATTTCGTTTTTTTTTTAACGAATCTTGGCTTTTTAGGAAAGACGCGAATGAGAACGAGGCAAATTCGGAGTTGGAAAACGACGTGAACGAAATGTACGAGTCCTATGTCGAGCGCGATGTTGACGAGTCCCAGAACGTGAGAAGAAAACACACGATTCATCCAGCAATGTAGCCAAGGCGATAACTATAAAGTATAATCGTCGAAGATTTTCTTCCTGAACGACCTATCGTATTTTTAAGTTGGCACTTGACGAGAACGAATGAAACACAGTATCGGTGGCCGCCGAGTTATCAGGGACTACAGTGATCCGTTCACGAAACACGCGAATAGAAGGAATAACCTCAATCGAAAATTCCACGTGACGCAATTCTTTCGTGTAACGCCCTCTCGCCGATTTTATACAAAGTGTACGTATTGTTGTATTTATGTATTTATATTTCTTTTCTAGAACGTCCGGACTCCTCCCGGTCATTGTCACGGCGAATTTTTGAAAATTCGTGACAAAGCCCTCAACGAAAGGGCTATCCCGATTTTTTACGATCCTCTCGGTACAGCGCTCTGTGGTGTCACGAAAGAAAAAAAAACAGTGGCTCACTTTTGCGTGTACATTTCACTGCCATAATATTTAATATTAATAATATTTAAGACGCAAAGAAAACACCTTAAGATCGAAAAAATATGTCGCCCAAACGAAAATTGTACATAAAACAGTATTCTCATAAAATATGAAGAAAATTTCATTCTTTATTCCTTACGGTCTTGTCCACTCTGTGAAGTAACACCATGTCGGCGATCGTATCACTCCGAAGTGCATGGTCGAAGGTTCGAAGGTTCCGCACTCTGCCGCCGTACGGCGTTTTAATATTAGCAACGACTTCCTCATATTTTAGACGATCTGTCTAGTACACCGTGTGTGGTATCATTCTCTATTAAAATTAATTGGATTTTGCATTTTTTAATTCTATCACTCAGTGATTGTATATATAAATATAGATATATATGCCGGTAAAAAAGGTTCTCATAACATAACTAGCGCTTCGAGTGGCGGAATCGGACATTAAAAACTCTGGATAATTAGCGAAGCAAAAAATGTCCAATTGGAATTTCCGTAAGTACAAACCGAAATCTACATGCAAATATTTATGACCCGATCTGTTTATTTTATTATTATTCAGAAAGT
This sequence comes from Ophioninae sp. B BG-2022a, assembly GCA_030522765.1. Taxonomy (NCBI): domain Eukaryota; kingdom Metazoa; phylum Arthropoda; class Insecta; order Hymenoptera; family Ichneumonidae; species Ophioninae sp. B BG-2022a. Next base: position 27,476 of record JAPYZJ010001013.1, on the reverse strand, counting down.
TGGTGATTAACAACTAGGAGGATTCTTCATTATCAAATGACTCTTTTGTTATTAATTACATATATTTGTTTTCCATATAAATACAAGGCTCGTCAAGTTAAACAAGAAACTACACAGTTTACTTAAAGGCAATACATTTTGTTTTAACTAACTAATTCATATATTCCCGAAATTAATTGATTGAATCGAATCATTAATTTCCATCAATCGATTAGCTTCGATACATCGATTCGGTCGATCAGACCGATAACGATTTATCGAGGAAAGAAAAATGGCGCACAGTGTACCGCAATAATAAATGCGGTAGGAGCTGTGTCAAAAATGAATCAAGCAAATGTATCGAAATTGGTCTCAAGATTGAGATACAAAATTGAAGATAAGCCGCGAAGATTGCGAAATTCTGAAGGACCACCGGGAAGAGTCTATAAAATACAAAAAACTCTTACGGCTTTACTGAAATACGAGAGGCTCGAGTTGAACTACTGGCGTGGTGATGAAGTTCGAGGTTATGCCGATCGGGTACGCGATTTCCTCGTTTTCACGTCTATTAGAACGGCAATGTATCAAATGCTACTTCTCTTTTTTATGTAAAACCAAACCGACGTCGTCATTATTTGAAATTTTCTCGATGACACAGCGCCGCCAAGTCTGTGATCTCTTATCACCTGACCACCAGCGATCGCATCCGTTCACCATGTTTTCTTGAGCCATAAAAATCGAAACCACTGCTACTTCCTTTGACGCAGACAAAATTTGACACTGATTCTTTGAACCATTGAAGAAATTTCAATTTGCAGCAATCATTCTTCGTTTCAATGAAATTGATTATCGGATCCCCCTTGCATAAGCGTAGTAAAAGAATGCTATGGAAAGTCTGATTTTTTCTCAGCTAGAACTTTTCCATTCGATAAGAAAATTTAGGAAAATTTTATCATTAAAAATTTTTTTTTAATTCTATCACTGCTACTTTTGTAAATCTGTTGTCTCAGATGTTTTGGAGAATATTTAAGCTGATAATCTAGAAAGCTTCGTTAATTAAAAAAACGTTTTATTCATAGCTTATTTCCGAGGCGATCCGTCACGGTCCGACGCACAAGGAAACAATGGAATTGGCCGATTACTGGATAATGGACAAGCAATTCGTCCACAAGCTTTTCAAAGTTCTCGTGCCGAGATATCAGGATTACACAACGTCTTATACCAAAATTCACTTGATACCGAGCGAATATCCAGACAAGACGTTTAAAAGAGCAGTTTTGGAACTGCGTGGCAATCCATATCCGAGTCTCGAACAGACCAATCCTCACGAGCCATTTCTGCTGCACAATATACTGTTGGACGAAGCAAGACGGGAATTCAGATTGCAAAAGTATGAAGAGCTCGCTGATGGTTTGGCAGCTCAAAACACTACGAGCCAAGATGGAACGACGGAAACAAAGACAAAGGAAACCGAACAATCTTTGAACACGTAGAGTGTAACATTTTTTTATTATTCGTGTAAGAAATAAACGTTAGGTAAAAACAGTGAAATTTGTGACGTAAATAATTATGAGATTTTGTAGTTTTTCATAGGATAATGCTCCGCGTACTCCTTCAGATGGTTTTCCATCATCTGCATCTGCTTCCTGAAATAGACATTTTCATTTCTCATACTGTTTTCTTTCATCATAGCAAAATGACAATTTGAACGATTTTCAGACTTTTCTAGATCTTGGAAACGTCGGTCAGTTCTTAACTTAATTTGTAATCGCGAAAAGTAGCAAATATGTTTGGAGGCTCCGGACCGCGAAAATTGTCAAGGGTAACATTTCAACAAAATAAATAGCAGGCCACAGAAATTTCCGATATGCAGTATGAATTTTGAAATACTCAAATTCTAATAATCTCAATACTCAAATACTAATTATCATCACTGCACATGAATTTCTGTGGCCACATTCAGCAAGTATGACTAACATGACGTACTCAATATGATGGGGCATTTCGCAATATACATCCGTAAAAAGTTCTTTCCAATGAGGCTTCGGTCTCTTTTCAGCTTCTGCGAAGGACGACATGACTTCGCTTTTGGTTGTATTGTGGAGTGACGATTCTTCCTCGTTGTTCCAATACCCGAGTTTTTCCAGATAGGATCGAAACTTCGCAATCGGCGATTGCCTGTTCCACTGGGCGATCTCGTCCGTCGATCGATAAGCTGTGCTGTCGTCGGACGTACTGTGATGACCGACTCTACAAAACGATAATCAGTTTCAAATTTTCTGTTTTTGTTTTTCCGGCGGTGCGAAAATGACATTGGAGCGAAAAAGGGATTGGATCTTCACCGATAGGTCATTGCTTCTATGAGGACTGGTTTTTTCTCGTTGATGCAAAAGTCACGAGCGTAACGAGTGGCTGTCAGCGTGGCCAGAACATCGTTTCCGTCTACCCGGATCGTATTTATCCCGAAAGCTGGTCCTCGAGCGGCCACTCCATCGCCTTTGTACTGCTCGATGGTTGACGTCGAAATAGCGTATCCGTTGTTTCGACTGCGATTAATCAGTTTTTATAATTCATCTTGTAATTCGTCGTTATCGACCCTAGAATTTCTGTTTTTCCCCCTTTTAAGGCGAACATCTAGGAAAAGTTCGAAACACTTTTTTCGTCGATTTCATGACCGACGAGCGTCGCCTTAATCGGGTGTACAGAAGAATGGGATCGATCTTCCGGCAGCTAGTTGCTTTCGTATTGAAAATGAACTTGCCATATGAAAATAATTGGACAGTCGAGAGTCGAGGCAAAGTTGAATGCTGCGTGAGCGTCGCCCTCGCTGGCTGCGCCATCGCCGAAGTAACAAACCACGCATGCCTTCTTACCGGCACGTTTTGTCGCGTACGCGGCTCCAACAGCTGGATTGTTAAAAATTATGGTAATTGCTGTAGTGACTTTTCCGAAAAATAAGTTGAAATTTTTGTTGTCATTTTCTCATTTATTGGGTTATAATTGATTATAGCCAGTCGGGGGAAGCTGAAATTCACCTTCTCATAAAAAGTTATGGGGTTTTGAAGTTCGCGGAAACATGTGGTGAAACAGGGCATGAATTTTCTGAAAAAATGACTTTAAAATGTTTTTCGGCTGTTTTCATGTTAATGGGCTGCAAATGATGTTGTTTAGTTGGAGGAAGCTGAAATTCACTTTTCTCGACCCATAAAAAGTAATAGAATTTCGAAATTGGCGCAGACACATTTTAGCGACTTCCGAAAAATGAGTATAATATTTTTCGAAAAAATCACTAAAATAAATAATTACCGAAATTATAAAAAAGATTTTTCCGGTTTCGTCTACACATCGAATTTCACGAGTGACTTCACGCTTTTTTGCAAAAGGTATCGAAAAAATTATTATGACGTAGAGAATGTGAGAAAAAATTATGCGTGTCACTAGATAAAGCTTAGTAATAAACTAGCGTATTACTTCAGTAAAAATTTAGACAATAGTGAGGCAGCAATTACCCTGAGGAAGTTGGGTCGTTAACGGCGAAGAGATCGTGAAGAAATTCAATGCTTTCGAGCCATAATGAACAGGCATTTGTCTCCCTTTGCCACGATCTTCGCAATTGCCGTAGCATTGATTCATGAACTCCGGAAAAGTGAATCCTCGATGAAGCAAAACGCCTTTGAAAAAAGAATAATTTAAACAATCAATTATCACAATTGAAATATTTTCTTAAGGATTCGACCGTTGTATTGTTACAGATAGCTCTCACCAGCTTCTCTGTACTGTGCGTAGATGAGATCATCGAGAGTGAGACCTTCAGCGGATCCGATTTGCAATGCTTCTTCACCGGCGCTTGTCATGTAGAACGAGATTCTTCCCTGTCTCTGAGATTCGTAAAGAATTCTGTCCATTACGCTAACGCTCACCATACTTCGATACATTTTGAGCAATCGTTCTTTATCGACCTGCGAATCGAAAGGAAACGGAACGAAATCGAATAAGTCGATTTTTCGTGTTTTATCGCGAGGAAAGTTGATCGTATATTAGCGTAAATTTTACGAACGTTAACGTCATCATTGATAAGTTTGCCTCGGTTGGCAGGCGTTAGAACTCGATAGATCGGTATCGGATCGTAAGAGTCTTTGTTGACGAATTTCAATTTGTCAGTGAAACGACAGTCGAGTCCCAAGAATTGCGGATCTTCGGCGACACTGCCAAACCTCCTGACCTATAAATTATCGAATCGCCGTTATCGTCTACCCGACGTTTGAAAAAGTGAAATATCAAATCAGTATTTACCCTCGATCCGCCGGAAGTACTCAATATCTTCAGAAAATGCCTAACAGCCATCGCTGAATGTTCTTTTTCTGGAGCTCGGAAACTGCTGTCGAACGCGAAGCTAACTAAAGTATACACAACGTATTTACGTAAGGCCTTATCAGGAAGTACAGTGCGTTAAAGTTGCCACGAAATACAGTGACTGTTTCGCGTACACGTAGACTCGATTATATTTATTTTCCTTTCTCGACACGAATGATTATTCATCGGCAGACTGATGAATATACATGTGTGCTATCTTCAAAAGTACTTGGCTACCAACGACAATAATATTGAAAACTTCCTTCGATTCATCACTATTCCCAAACGAATAAAAAAAAAACTTGAAACCGTGATTTCGTATTGCGACGTATTCAAATAAAACAACGTTCGACGTATCTCAAAAAAAAGCGAAGAAAAAATTCATTTTTTGGTCCAGACCAAATTGTGTACGTATGGCGTGAAATTCAATTTGAGATAACGCATATTTACATCTTGAACTTGAGGTGAAATATTTAGCAAGTCGATAAATTCGTATGTGCAACAACTTTCGAATATCTACAAATGAAAAAGATAGTTGGGATACTTATTGATCGCTAATCGTGTTATTTCTAATATTTTTAGATTGTATTCAAATAGGAAACGCAATAACTTCCGTACTCTGTGAATTTCGAAAAAAGAAAGCTGAAAATGGAATTTCGGTATCCAGATGGGTCTTTCTAGTGAGCTGGGGAAACACGTTATCATTTTTTAATACATCGATCGTGTAGGTCGAGACACGTATGCATACATTACACAAGTGATTTCAGAAAAAAATCTATCGCGATCTTTACGATTGGATGTTATACTTTTATCTGTAGCCAATAGTGTACACCCACATGATCGATTCGAAGCTAGATCACTAAAGTATTATTCACAAAGTTCTAACGTGTCAATTAGAAGGAATAACAAAGTTGAGTTTTCTTCAACGTGCGAGAAAGACACTGAATGTTATCGCGGTTTGTGAAGTCGCCTTGATGCAAAAAGTTGAAAGATCAGCCGCTAGGCAGCACTGCTCGATGTGACACGCTCCAGTAGCCACGAGACAGCCGATCGTGGTGTATCGTAAGAATGAGTGTACAGGTTAATGTTATCGTATGCAAACAACTGTCGAAGGAGTGTTTAATCAGGAAAAAATGTCACCGAGCGACGGTAACGGGTGTTACGTGTTGCTCGCGAAATCCGCTTGTATGAAGAGCTCGGCGAGAGAAAAGTCGCCAACCGGAGCTGGCCGAGTGGGAGTGTTTCTCGTATTCGTATCCGGTATCGCGGTAGCTGTCATCGCGACCGCTATCTCCAAATATCTCCAGACTGAAACGCATATCCAAGTCGTGGGTGCGTATTGGTACAAATAAAATTATGCATCGATTTCGCTTTGTCGCATTTTAACGAGCGTTTCAACGATCAATGCTGAAAGAATCTGATTTTTTGTTGACGTGTACACAATCGACTCGAACAACTTTTTCCAAAGCTTGGTAATTGTTTGACGACTCTTGCTGTAGTTTACACGATCTTGTTACTCGGTGTAACAGTGTGGGACAAGTAGCTAAAATTTCAAATATTTCGAACGTTTTTGCTGTCAACATGACAAAAGAAAATTTCCAAGCTCGTCGAGTTTATCGTTAGAACACTATATTAAAGTTGATGTTTTGCTTGTTGCAACAAAAAAGCTTGTGTAAGGTTTAGAATACTTGTGAGGTTATGTTGACAAGTAGATAGGTTCAGTTGTATTTTGAGTTTCCTGAGACACTTGTCCCACTTTGTAGGACTAATAATAGCAAGGTATTTCATGGTTTTTCTTATTTTTTTTTACTTATTCTCGTTTCAAAACAGTGTCATGGTAATTTGGCAATATTTCGAAAACGTACGTTCAATACAAGTCAATACCGATTTGTAGATCGTTAGATCTTCCTTTGCCATACTAGTTTCAGTCTTAATTATTTTTTATGCAACATTAGCATTGGAGTAAAATAAAATTTAATTTGATCGATTGCTTTAATGTTTCTTTGCCGAGGCTTTGACAATCCCCTAAACATTTTAATTAATTTCGATTAGCAACTTATATCCGTATTTTTTAAGGCAATCGTCTGAAAGATTGAAATAAACATTTTGACCCAAATCCTTGAAAAATCATATTTTCTCAATCAGCGTGTTTTGGGTTGTCTTGATTTTCAGACAGAGAAATAAGGCGAGCGTTCGCGCCTCTACCGCTTCAGAAAGACTTGAACGTCTACGACGATGGAGCGCCCAATAGTTTGGCAGTGGCGTCGTCCGAGTTGCAGCAGCTGGAGCGCTCGGGCGATGCAGCGGCGGAGGCAGAGGCGCTATCGTCGCTGCACCTCGCTCTGGAGATGAAACTATCGGGCAAGCAAAAAAAAGCGATAAAGTTGTTTCAGCACGCAGTCGCGTTGGCTCCTCAACATCCAGACGTGCTGAATCACTACGGCGAGTTTCTAGAGCACACGCAGAACGACGTTATAAGAGCGAACGAATACTACGTGAGGGCGTTGACTTACGAGCCGAATCACGAGAGCGCTCTAATGAACAGGCAGAGAACTGCTCGCGTAGTGGAGGAACTGGATCGTCGAATGCTCGGCAGGATAGACGAAAAGAGGAACGCACTTTCGGGAATACCAGAAAACAACGCGGCGCTTATAAGAGCCAAGAAAGAGGCATACTTTCAACACATATATCACACAGTCGGTATCGAAGGAAATACTATGAATCTTGCGCAGACGAGAGCAATCGTTGAGACGCGTACAGCCGTAGCTGGAAAAAGTATTGACGAGCATAACGAGATTCTTGGCTTGGACGCTGCCATGAAATATATAAATGCCACCCTCGTTAATAGGTAAAAAAATATTACACGTGTCGTTACTACGTATCGAACTCATGTCTTACAGAAAAAGATACATCATCTTCGTATTCATTTTTTTTTTCGTTTTGTTTACGGACCTTCGAAAGCTTTTCTTTTTCGAAACAAAGTTTTGTCAAAACTTTGTTTCGAGGGCTGAAAACATGCGCAGACGGTGCCGACTAAACGTGGAAAATCTTTGTGTTAATACGTAGATTGAAAGCTCCAGAGTGGAACGATTGTAATACAGCTTGTCGCGGCACTGACAATGAACAGACGTTTCAAACGTGAGCATCCTTTTCAATGAACAAATCTCTGTTGTTATCTCACGATTCGTAAAAGCGCGGAAGCAAATCCCTTATTCTTTCACTTCCCATGTGCATGCTCGATCCTTTGAAAAGCCGATTTAATTATGAACAATGATTATTCTCTGAAGAGAGAAAAAAGAGTTTCGTGAAATACTGAAAAATCGCAGCTTCGTTATAACCACCAAATCTTCGATGCATTTATTCTAACAACTCGTGAATGCAGTATTATCACGAAACAACAAAAAGTGAAAAACAAACTATTTGAAACAAAGCACGTTTATACGTTATAATTCCTGGCAATAAAATTGCTTGCGATCTGACATTGCCGTCAGAAATCGCGAAACGAAACTCGAAACGTTGGTGCAATGTGTCTAAGCGCGAGAACTGCTTGCTAATGATGTCAGTAATCAATGAAATTGTTCGCTTTCCTTGACATATCTTGTCCGTCGTTTAACGCAGGGTCGGTTCGATTTCGATAAACGACATTCTGGAGATCCACAGAAGAGTTTTGGGACACGTGGATCCTATCGAAGGCGGACACTTTCGACGCACTCAGGTCTACGTCGGAGGTCACATACCACCAGGCCCGGGTGATATACATTTTTTAATGGAAGAATTCGCAGTGTGGCTCAACAGTGAACGAGCCGTAAGAATGCATCCAGTTAGGTGAGTATTCGAAAAACAACTGAACCGGAAGTAAAAGATACTAATCTTTTCTGGGTCTGATTGATTTTTCATGTCGCAGATACGCAGCGCTGGCTCATTACAAGTTGGTTCACATCCATCCCTTTTCGGATGGTAACGGCAGAACATCGCGACTCCTGATGAACACTATTTTGATGCAAGCCGGTTATCCACCGGTCATTATACACAAGCAGCATCGTCACAAGTATTACGAATATTTGCAAATCGCAAACACCGGCGATGTGAGACCATTCGTGAGATTCATCGCCGAGTGCACGGAACAAACGTTAGATCTTTTTCTCTGGGCGACCAGCGAGTACTCCCGCCAAGTACCCGCCCTCAGTCAAGACACTTTGGTAAAAGACAAGCGCAGCACGATAATCATAGACATCGAGGGTAGCGGTGACTACGACAACGATTAGCTAAACTTTCCCTCCCGTTAATAGTTCAAATATTTTTTCATCGATATTACTTTTTTTTTCTTTCTGACAATTGAAGTTTTTATTTGGAATAATTGCATCCAGGAATTCCTAGCGAAAGAAAAACATTGGCATTCTTTATTAACTTGCACGTTGCGTCCACTGAATCGTGCAATTAAAGAGGCTTACTAGGGTAAACAATTAATATTTATTATATTGTCGGACGAACAAAGTTCGCTTTCATCGGAAAATATTCATCAACCCGGGCATCAGTTTCTTATCGATCAGAATTTACTTTTCTCGAATCAACGAATATTCTTGGATCGTAACTTCTTTGTGGATGAATTGTTTCAAATAGTTTGTTATTCGATATTCAACGATGTCGAGCTAAAAGAAATTAGGACTTGACGATCAGTCATTGGCGATTTTCAGGTAAGCTTTTTAAAGTTCGGTAAAAAATGTTGATACCCGAAAAAATGTGTAATTACGTAACGTGAAAATGCCGTTTTCTGATATATTCCTTTCGTAACCGTTGCAATTGTTGAATCCCACTGTTTCGCCGTTTTTCCATTTTCCCTTGGAATATCTGTGTGCAGTTTTAAAAGTATTTCGAACGAGTCACAAGTGACATGTTGAAGTTAGCATCGTTGGAGTGAAATGAAATTTCTTTACTTTTTACAACTGTAAATACATAATTTATTTTAATGAATTTCGATTATAAGTCTATTATGATAATTTCTAAAATGCGTTTGAAAAATGATCTGAGCTTGAGGCTGCCAGAAAATATCTGATACCAGAAAAAAGAAAATGATTTCTCATTGAAATCCGATGGTGCAAATTTCATCACCAAAGATTACCGATAATGTACAGTCGCGTCTGTTGAAAAATTTGTTTCACGTTTAATGCGTCCTAATTTGAAACACGAGCTTTTACCGAAACCTCGGAAAGAGCTTTTGGTAAAAGTGCAAAGGCGAATAACGAGCTAGTTAATTCGTACCGATCGAATATTTGTAAATAGTTAAACAAATCATCGATAAATGTATTATAAATGTGGAAATTGTATTTCCGATGGAACTCGATGGTCAGTATGATACGTGATTGCAAATACGATACGTCGAGTGTGATAATTGAACGAAGGTGCGTTTAGTTTTGATTCACGGATCTTTCTACGATAAGTACGATATGGAAAAGTGTTCGTCGAATTTTTTACGCGAGAATAAGTGAAAAAAAAATGGGCGTATCCGAAAAGTGTTCGAATACACGAAAATCAATTGGAATTGCACAGCCAAAATTTTTATAACTACGAAATGTAGATAAAAATTACTAGTTAAAAAAACAATAGACCAGTGCTATAGAATATTAGTTTTTGGGGATAATTGAACGAAAAAACACTTGAATCGCATCTCTACAGCTGAATTATACACCGTATAATCTACTCCTGACTTCCGTTACCGTTTCATGGCGTCTTTGTACCTAATACTTTCTCAGTGGTCTCTTCTCGGAGATTTAGTTATTTATTCGTGAAACAATCAATGCACAATTTTATCGAGCCGTTACAGTTCGATTTTTACTATCCGAAAAAAGCCGTGCGATTCTCGGCAATGATCACTTGCTGGTCGAGTTATTTATTGTACACAATTGAAGAAAGCTTGTTAATATATATTTACGTCCATACGAATAAAATAAATTTTTCGAAAATCTTTTTATTCGCTTCAAGCCTACCGGAATTACTTGGAATCACTTTCCCTTATCCATTTTCCCAATTTTCAGGTTTACTCGCACTTTACTAATATAGCTGTCTGAAGTTATTTGTTCCCGGCGTTACAAAAAAATATCTCGATTTACAAAGCAACAATTTCGTGAAGTTTGCTCAACGATATTCATAGAAACGGATTTTTCCAAGATTGACTTGAATTTTTAGAGCTGTATCTAAGTTAAGACAATAATAATTGGTTTTCAATTATAAAAGCAATTATTTATATATATGTGAATTAAAATAGTTAAACTTTTATAACGAATCCACGAATGTGCTGACAGCAGTATTTTTAATCGGAAGAAAAACAGTTTCATCGAATATTGAAATTTCACGCGTGCAATGGTGCAATAAACAAAATTATGCTCGATTAGGAAGTTTTTTTTTTTAAGCGAGACAAGATTCGAACGAAACAGCCGGAAATTCCTTTTTTCTTCACAATGCTCATCGCGTTAAAAAAAAAATAAATACTCCTGCAATCGACAGACGAGGAAAACGACGACTCGGCGCGACGAAATAACGAATTTCACACTTTACCATTTCCCATCTAATACAGAATCGCATTTTATGAAAAAAAAAATATAAATATATACCTATAGATCGTCGTCTTACCGAGCTAGATGAAACGTCGACTCCGAAACGTAGCTGGGACGATTGAAAATCGATTGTAGTTTCGAATCCACGTTGAAGAGAAACGACCGATTTTTTGTTTTTCGTATATTTCTATTTCTTCGTATATTTCTCTTCGTTAAGATTCGTTTTTTTTTGTTTCTCACAGGCAACCACGTGCACTTGCAATTTGTTTCGTTCATGTGGGCTTATCTCGCAGCGGGCTTTACTTAAACTACGATACAAAAAATGGTCACACGAGATTATTCCAACGGCGTGTATATTACGTCGTACGCACAGACACACACACACGCGTATACACACACACACATTCGCAGTATACTCTGTTACGAGTATGAACCAAATGCATCGGGTGTATTCCCACATCGAAAGAAAATCGGAAAACTACAAACGTCCGAATGATCGTCATCGGATGAAGGAAAGTGGTGAGAAGAAACTGGGATCGAAAAGTCAACGTAAAGCTTCGTGAAGTTTTCGCGATATTTTAGTAACACATGCTTTTCTGTTAGACAATAAAAGAGAACTAAAAAAAAATTAAAAAAAAACAGGAAAGAATAATGGAAATAAAAAAAGGTGATACGTTACAATTGTATTATTAAATTAAAATACACGGATCGCTCGAAAAATCCTATCGTAGAGTGTAATTGAATGTGAAGAAAAGAAGAAAAAAAAAAAACGCGCGTTCGTTTAATTAAAATTATCGACTAAACGTAAATCGTTTTCTTTTTTAAATCAGTCGTTATTTGGTTTAATTACGAGTTTAACGCTCACTGAAAAATAATCGCGTGTACGAAGAGACGCAGACGGAGATAAGCGTCGGCTTTTTCCATTTTGTTTTGGATCTCGCACTTTTCCAACGTTCCTTTCGACGCAACGATTCGAAAAGAGGTGTTACAGCTTTGGGTGTCGCGAGAATCGCAAAGTCAAAAATAGGGAGTGCCTTTTCTCACTTGTATATTTTTTTCTCGACAACGCCAACCCAAACAAACCCAAACAGAGGCTTTTTTCGATCCTACGCTGAAAATTCACTCGTGACACGTGTTTTCGTTTTTTCTTTCTCTCTTTTTTTTTTAACAAGCTTTAACATCTCAACTCAGGCTCATAGCTTCGCACAATGCTGGAATATTCGGAAGAGTTTTAGTTCCTTGGGCATCATCGAAGCGCGAAGAAAAAGTTCGCAGTGTTATAAAAAACAAAAGAAAATAAAAAAAAACATTTCGCAAAACGTGCGACGAAGAAATTATGATTATGTGCGAGAGTCATAAAGTACGATTCAAGTTTTATTTTTTTTTTCGCTACGTTTATTAACGGGACACCCACGGACGCGTTGAGATGAGCAACAAAGATGAAACGCGACATTGGCGTCCTTTATAAAAAACGACGAATCTCCTGCAGAACCGACGACGAATAAATTATAATTACGCGCGACGAAATCACGTAACACGAGTAGCGACACGTTTTTCACTGAGTTCGTTACAGGACAAATAGCGAACGGAAAATACGAAGAAAAGAACGCCGGTGATATAAAGGTCCTGTAACACGTGTAATCTCAAAAGCTTGATAACATTGTTATGAATTACGTATATAGCTAAAAATCACTCTTGAATCGGCAAACGTCCTGCGTCTTGTTCTATTTTTCTTTAAAAAATTTTTTGCCTTTTTTTTTATTTAAAGAAACATTATCATGCTCTTTATTGAATCACCGTACCGGTTAAATACACGAACAATTTAATATATATATATATACTTTTTTGTATTTCTGCCTCTTGATTTTATTTCGCTCCAGCGCTCATCGATTCGACAACTACGTTATTGGGTAGGTCTTGATTTCCCAAGTATATATATATATGGGAAAAAATGGTCTCATCACCGATGAATTCTCTTGCGTTGAAGCTTTTTTTGAATTTCTCTTTCCCGTGAAGTAACACCGGTAGTTTTGGTGTCGTTTCGTAAAATATCGAGGAACGAAACTCTCGTTTTCCGGCGCGAGAATTTTCCAAACGCTCTCCACGAGGGACGTATACGTAATTTATAGAAACGCTTAACTCGTATTATTCGTTTTTTTAATTTAAATTTTTATTTATTTTTGTTTTTCATGTTCAGTAGACGCTCGGGACCTTTAGACGTTTTTCTGTGTCATGGATGCTTTTTGAAGTAAATTGAAAATACTGAAACGAGTTGTCAGGGCTGAAAAAAGAAGGCATGCCTATACTCTCGTTTTTGATATCTACGCGTCGATCAACACTTCGTTCTCCTTTTCACAATTTCGCACCGTAGTCGTGTTCTCTCTGCTCGGATCTTTTTTTTACGAGGAGAACAAAAGAAAAACCCATTTCTTCGAGTGTCGCTTCATCTTTGACGATTCCACGTACCCTGTGAGCCTTGTTTTTCATCCCCTCCCCCGGAAACGTCTATGTTCCACACATCGAGATTTTCTTCCTCGAACATAAGATTCTTCATATTTTTTGTTTTTTTTTCTAAAGCTGCCTCGGATTCTTCTTCCTCTCGTCATGGATATAGTACGGTTGTGAGTAAATTCGTGCCTCGAGGTACAACTCCGAGGAAACGATTTTTTGTTTTTTTTTTTTAATACGTATCCAAGGCATCTCGTAAGTTTTTGCGAGCGATCATTCCTAGTCTGACTAATCCTCTTCGGGTCGTGCATCGGCGTGTTTCCTCGGAGCGAAAAGTTTACGTGATAGGCGATTTTGACGCAATTTCTCTCTCGTTTTCTCACATTAATTTGAATTCTTCGTTTCTTACGTTTTCCATTTTGATGCTATTGTTGCGTCTTTTAAAAATGTTTTTTTTTGTTTTTTTTTTTGTTTGTTTGTAATTATAAGCGAAAATGCGCGATTTAGTTGTAGCGTGGATTGCGAGGACGCGTCATCTTCTGGCTGATTTGTTCCTCCTCGAGAAGCTGACTTCGAAACTGACTGACCTGATCCAGGGCAGCGTTTAGTGTGTCGCGTTGCGCTAGCAGCAAATCCTCCCACTTTTGGGCGTACGCTGAAACACACAATATTTAATCCCGTCAACCTAAGGGGCCTGATTACTTTAAATTTAGAGTGAAGAGAGTACGAACGTCCGTCCGGAGCGTTCTGGTTATCGGGCGTGAGTTGCGAAACGTGATTGCGATTATTTCCATGGTTTGCTTGTTTTATTTTTTTTTTTGCTTTCGTGCGAATTTATAGCGATGTGTTGGTTTGCTTTTTGCGTTATTTTTTTAATAACGCTTGCTTTTAAGGGAAGCGACGGTGCGTTGCAACCCTGTGAATTATCCGCGACGCACCTTGACTAAGCCTCGCGAAAAACAACGTTGTGCAGATTAGTGCGAATTGCATACGATTAGAAAAACTCCGATAAGTAAGTCACGCGAACGCGTGTTTTTTTTTTTGTGTTTTTTTAACGAGAAGAAAATGACATCAGCGCAAAAACAGTAAACACGTTTTCTGTTAGGATTTGGGTATCCACAAAAATAACATTTTATTAACAGTATTTAGATCGATTTACAGTTTTTGGAAGCTCGTAGATGCAAATTTACGGTTTGTTGTTTTTCTTTTTTTCTTCAAAGCAAAGGAAGCTCCACTTATGCGCGTTTTCTTTCTTACATGTTTAATAGAGGTTGTAGTTTTGTTTTTGTCGAGTCATTTATCATTGATTGGAAGCTCGCTAGGTGAAACTGCTTTAAAAATCGACGTTTTTCTTTGTTGTTATTAAGATTCGTTGGAGGCTTAAGAAAATGCATAGAAAAGATCAAAGTTTGACCTGCCCGGAGTTCGAGGAGCTTGGGAGGTCAAAAAATATTATTTTTGCGGTTTAACCGGCGCGATGTGTGTATGTGTGAATCGAGAAAATGTGTGCGATGATTTGATGACCGAGAAGTACCCTTTTTTTTATTCATTAGTGTACGATAGAGTACGTCAATAAAAAAAAAAGCGATTATACGAGATGTTTTAGGTTTCGTTTTTTGATTTTGTAGTGTAAATATCGTACCGTTGGAAAATTGAATTCTCTCAATGAGACGTCTCGTCAACGAGAACCTCCCGTGGTAGGGTGATTCAAACTTTGTTCTTTTCCGTCTCAAATCTGTAAGGTTTTCTGACGT
This sequence comes from Ophioninae sp. B BG-2022a, assembly GCA_030522765.1. NCBI lineage: Eukaryota > Metazoa > Arthropoda > Insecta > Hymenoptera > Ichneumonidae > Ophioninae sp. B BG-2022a. Next base: position 12,391 of record JAPYZJ010001013.1, on the reverse strand, counting down.
TGTAGACTGTACGAGCAATTAAGGAAACAAAAGAGAAGAAATATAAAGAGAAAGTGAAAAAGAAAGAAAAACAGAAAGTGCTATTACAAATGACTCTTAGTCTTACACCTAAGGAAATTCGGCAAAATCGTTTTTTCCAAATTGCTCGATGCATGGATTAATCATTTTTATCGTTTACGTTTAAACGGTGTTTCACACACGATTCATACTCGCAATATTATGGCACAAATATGCTGCTATTAAAAACGACGTACATAACGTTTTCATTTTCGCCCGAACTGGCGTAACATCATCCGTAATGAGCGTATAAACAAAATATTAAAAAAAAAAGAAAAGAGGAAAAACAGGTAACGCATCGATGGAAAAGTTCCCATTTAGTGAAACGACGGATTCGCTTTAGAGTTGTGTTCGTCCTTGTAGCAATTACACGCATTTCGTTCAAAAGCTCAACACAATTAAAACACATGCTGTCATGCTTTGAAAAGAAAACAGAGTTGACGGAGGGACAAAGGTTTTCAGACCCTCGGGCCTCGTGGAGTGACTGTACTGTGTGGCTACGAATTTTGTTGAACCTTCGATTGGATAGCGACGGAATTATTCTCGTCGGGATGAGAATAATTTTCAAAGTATTCTCAAAAAATATGCAACGTGTATGGACAATGTATCGATTGTTTATAATCGTGCTTCGATAAGAATAGGTTTTTTTTCAAACAAAGTATTTTGCAGCTTGCGTCTATCAGCGAGTTTTATCATTTTTTTTGGCCCCATAAACGTACTTTGGGGGTAGAAAAGATCAATCATTTTTCCACGATGAAAACGTGCTCCAAATTTTAGAAAATACGAAACGTATACACAACCGAGAATAACTCAATCGATTTTAGAACACGATTGGCAAAGATGTTCCACCGCTTGAAAATAGTGCGGTTTGTAATTCATTTTTTTTCGTAATTACAATTAACATGGCAAAAAGTACGGAATGTTTTTACAAAAAAACCAGAAAAGCTTCTCTAATTAACAAAACAAGGTATATGAAATGAATATTCGTCCACCTTCAAAAATTGATTATTTATGATGGAAGTGGAACGAATTTTCCCCTTGGAAGGGGATGACAATGGGAATAAACCTCACTCGTATCATTGAAAATTTTTGATGACAGGTTGTACGCATCTCCATTGTATTTGGGCCGGGAAAACGATCAATGCAGTTTGCACGTAGAACGAAGCGTGGTAACGATTAAAAGAAAAGTCCTTCACGCGTCAACGAATGTTGAAGAATTCCTAAAATCGATCGCTTAGCAGCACGGAGAGATAACAGAATTCTGTGCTTCAACGAGTTCAAATTTGGCGGGGACTGTTTACCCGCTAACCATCGAAGGATCAACGATCAATGATTTAAATATATAACAACGAAATAGAAGGGTCACAAAAAACAAATGTGTCATTCCAGATGCACTCTTTAACATTCTTCACAAACGAAGCTCCCGGAGTAAACATGTAAAAATGAGCTCAACGCGCCGTTCAAGAAAGAATCGATACTATTCGCCGGGCCTTGCATCGCTTCGATAACCGTATATGTACAGAGTAAAGTATCGAAGAAACAAATGTGAGAAACAACAATATTCTAATCCGAGTCTCCGTCATTGTGTTCGCGTGTTTGAACGTAAATGAAGAATGCAATATAAGCGGTCGGCAAAATCGAGAATAATATCACGTTTTTTATAAAAGTTAAGAACAAGTTTCCCAAACAGCGAATTATCGTACGAATTCGTCCAGTTTGACATTCGTCGTCGATTGTTTCATTGTTTATCGATGTTTTCGCGTTGAAAGACACGGAAGCACTTTTCGTCGTGGTTTCGTCGTCGATCCACAAACCCGCGGTAGTTCGGAAAATCTCGCTGACAGACGAGCAAGAATCGATCTTGAAAAGTTCGTTATCTTGGGGATTGAATCTTCGCGACGTTGAACTCGAGTCACTGGCTCTCAGTGTCGATTCCGAGGAGCTGTGTCTAATTTTTTTCGAACCGTTTTCAAGCCATCGCGAGCTCGTCATATCGTCGTAATCCGTAGAATTTGTTCGACACTTCAGCTTCGCTGAATTCACACCGAGCGCTGCGAAGCTACAAACATCAGCTTCACCAATCGCACTTTCGTTAAGTTCCCCCGTAGAAAATGTCTCGCCGTTTTTATCCGGATCGCTGCACGCGTCAAAATGCGAAATATCACGAGTACTTTCGCGAGAATTGGAAAATTCGTGCTCCTCGTCGCGAAGTTTTTCTTCACTGTTCTGCAAGCAGGAATTATTCTTCGCGTGACTTTTGAGGTTAAAGACGCGCGCAGCGACCTCGGCATCGGCGCTGTAATAAAATTGCGCATCAACAGGACTGGAGGATCGAGTCAACGTGTCGAAGCCCGCATCTTCGTTTTCACCATTACGTTCCACCGAGTAGGTTTCGTTCCCGTAGGTAAAGATCGACCTTCTGATACGATTTTCGTTAAAAATTCCGGTCCAACTATACTTCGAATTGTTTTTTTTGCCGGTCGTCGCCCATTTGCCTCTTGGCGCGTTCGATGGTTTATTCCTCGAGGGGGTTACCTTCAACGACGAATTTTTGGCCAAATATGATTTTTTACATTGTATCGAAACGTTGGAATATCTTCGTTTCGCGGTTTTGGGTGTTTTACTTCCGGCTGAACTGGCACTGCTGAACGATCCTCTCGTCTCGCGTCTCCAAGGCGAACGGTTATCTGAATTTTTCGTTGCGGTAACTTCTCGCAAAAATGGCTTTTCGTTAAGACCGCGATCCGATTCGGTGTCCGACTCGTCAACAAACCTAATCGACGCGTCGGCCGGTTCGTCTTCCCAGCTGTGGCTTAACGCGCAGATCGTATCTGATCTAGAGCGCGTATCTGTCATGAAACGCGAGGCACAGTGATAGTTGGGTGTGTGTGTGTGTTCTTACGAGAAGTTTCATCTCGAGTCATCAATTCTTTCTCTAATATTAACTTTTCGCTCTATTCTGGATTCTCGCACGGGACTACTGTTGGGAAACGGTTGTATTTCTTTACGCGTGAGCGCGAGGGTAGCGCTTGAACGAGGGAGATCAGGCGTCTCTAAAATACGGAAGTTTTACGAAACTCGCGAGCACAAGGATTCGGGTGCATATTTTCTTATTGCTTTCTTTGCCTTTCTTTACGAAAAGAAACAACGTTCTACAGCGGAAAACCTACGAGGAGTCAACCTTTCCAGGCTGATTCGGATTTAACGAATACAAAAAAAAAAGGCACAGCGGGGAAACCGGTAGGCGAATAAAATTGCGCTTCGTGCCAGAAACAATAAAAACCCAACTGCGATAGGACAATTATATATCTTACCTTCCGTATCGTAATCGACTTCGTGCGTGCTACTAAACACATTGTGTGCATCGTTCAAGAAACTCGTTGTATTCTCCATGACCGCTTTGTGAGTATCGAGAACGTCCTCCTCCAGCAGCTGCAGCGCTGAGACTGCTTCGTGAAACGTAAAAAGATCTTGCGAGAGTTCTCCCTCCTGTTGACAATAATCAAACGTATAAACAACAGGAACTAGATACGGGGTGTGTCGTAAACGCTTTTTGGGAAGGCAACGGAGGCTAGATGCCAATGCAACGAAACCTTTTTTTTTCTGAGTCTCTTCTCCCACCGATCACACCTCATCTACCCATATCGATTGACTAATTTAGCGGACCAAAATTGGCTTGACAATTCTTAATTTTCTTAATATTATTATCAAGTCTAAATACAAATTTTCATAGAATTTGCATCCCCTATTTTGGTCCCTTAAAAGGAAGATTTCCAAAAATCCTTTCTCAAATTTCTCGATTCTAAGAGACGCGTGGAATATGAATTTGTTAGGTAATTGATAAAAAGTACGATGTACGTACGTTCAATGATCTCAATTGGGCAAGATCGCTGTCCGAGAGGGCGCTGTTGTTCGCCTGGTCCTCGATCTTCAATGACCTGTCGTCGTCGGTCGGTGAAACTTTCATTTCCGTTGGATCCGTGGCGGCGAGTTCCTTCACTCGATCCGCGTAGCGCAACGTATTCAAGGAATGCTCGCACGAACTCAAACCGGGACTTATCATTGCGATCTGTCATAGAGATTATCTCGTTATTATTTATTAAATATACTAACTAGCTTTTTTCTTGGTGAAATGAAAATGAAATTGAAATTGAAAAATGAAATTGAAAAATGAAAAATGAAATGAAACTTTTTTTCATTATCAGACTAATCAGTAAAAACAATAAATCAAAGTAAAAACATCTCATGCTCCTTTTTATTCATTTTTCCATCGTAAAGGCAGCTCGAGTTTGCATCGTCGAAACGAAAGGAAAATTCGTTATTCGTGACTTCATTTTGTCCATTTAGACGAATCTTGAATACAGTTTGTACTTTTCAAATAACAATTTTTTAAAAGTAAATATAGAGAGTTTTTGGCCAATGGCCTAAAGCTGTAAAAAAAAAGCCAATTTTGGTCGATTTGAAATAAAAAAAACGAATAGTTATGACGTTCCAATGATGCAATCAATATCTAGTTGGTTCAACATCGCGCTGAGCGACGAAACTGAAAGAAGAAGCATCGAAGCGAAACCATCTTCAGTTTTTTCTTCTCTCACGACCAAAATTGCACATTTGTTTTCAATAATTGGAAACGAAATGACTGACCATGCAAGTCTTTGACTTTTCACCGATGAAACTGTCCCTGAGAACTTGGGTCAATTTGCTGGCACGGAAAGGCAGATGGGTTCCCTTTCTTCCTAACGCGCGTATACACTCCTTAAGAGCGAGTAGGGATTTATTGATCTCTGCTCCTTCCATGCCTGGAATTATTCCAAACAGCAAAAATTGAAGGATGCAAAAAAAAACTGAAAAAAATTCTTATCGAGGTGGATCGATATTTATCATAGCGTTGTACGACATAACTCACGTGTTTGTCTGTTGGCCGATGATGTATCGGCGCCTCTCTCATTACCGGCAAGATCGATCAACGAGAATTTTCCATGCACTTTGTGGGTGGTTGGGGTTCGGGCTATTATCTGAAACACCGCGTGGGATCTCGAAGAATTTGCGTTCGCGCTCGTTTGTCCACTCGTGCGAGCGCAATTCCCGTGCTGGATGAGCTTCAATACCTCGTCGCAAGTTTCCACTACTTTTTCCGTCAGACCCACTATTTGGACCTGCGAATAAAAAAATAATCGTATCACACCACCATAGGGCAAACGTTGATTCCACTTCATGGTTAATAATGATTTTATTTATGATTATCTTTTTTTAATAATTTTTCTTCATTTATACATTTCAATATTTATCAATCAATGATTTAACTTAATTTATTGATTACGATTCGTCCTCGTGTGAATCTCCTGATATAATTTTGATAAACCCAACCAAATCGAAATTATTAGCAATCAAGATTTATAATTCCGATGGAAACGCTGGAATCCTCGATAACTGTTTTTTATGGGACGAAAACAGGGTTGAGAGTGTTATGTCGACAGTTTTTCAAATCCGAAGTTTTCCAACTGATTTTGGAAAATATTCATTAATTTTATAAATTAATTATCTTTTTTACGATCCAAACAATTTTTCAACTGATTAGGGACACCAAAAGCTGAATGATTTTTTTCTAAACTTCACTTATTTGACAAAAAATTATTCGGACAGTCAAGTATCAAGATTCAAGTATCAACTCAGCAACTAAATGGGATTGAAGGTGTTACATTAATAGTTGGATCATAACCAATGTATTTTTCATTTCGGCAAAGCAAGCTGAATTTTTGCGGTCGTAATTCAAAATTGCCATTTAACCGTATAAAAAAGAATCAATTTCGTTTCTAATTCGGAATGTTCATACACGTACTCCGATAAGGGCATGACGAACATCGACATAACCTCACAAATTTTCAAAATCCGTTTTCTCGGCGTCGATCAAGTTGACGACGAAAAATCTAGCACCAGTCTTTGTAGAATTCATAGAGGTAGAAATAGATGCTTCAATTTAACGATAAAAATGTTTCGTCCTTGAGAAATTGCGATTCAAAAATTTCAACTATCTCTCTCGCGTTCGTGTGTCACGTGGTACGTCTTCGACATATCCTTAACGTAACCAGAACGCGAACTTTCAACTTGATTAATTGTCAAAAGATGACCATAAGTCATTCAGTGTATTTAAGCAGAGAATACATAAAAGTAGCAAATAACGTTGTTCACCTGTTGTTTCCCATCTTCGAGTACTCTGAGTTTTTCCTTATCGGCGAGTAGATCGAAAACTTTTCCGGAATAGATTTCGAAAAAGCTCGCAGAAATGATAAGATTGAGGGGTCGATATTTTTGAGATTTGAGACACTTGAAGACGTCTTTGGCGACCATAGCGTAAATACCCTTTTTGCAATCTTGAGTTTTCCCGTTGAAGTCACCACCCATCGTGTGAGTTTTGCCACTTCCGGTTTGACCGTAAGCAAAGCATGTGGCCATGCCGCCTTCGAAGATCGTTTGTACGAGGGGTTTGGCGGTGTATTTGTAAACGATCTCGTTGTTGCAAGTTTCATCGAAGGCGTAATCAAAGCGGAACAATTGATTCTCGAGATACTTGGTGAGATCGACTTTGGCTTTTGGTTCGTGAACGACCATTTGGTCTTTGCTCGGTACGCTTATGACGTCGACTTCTTTCCGATTGGCTTCTTTGCGATTGAGCGGACGTTTTCGTACGCAAACCGTTATTTGATGATCCTCAACGGCGTCGGTTTCTCGCAACGGCCTGAATTCTATGTTGCTCTGGTATTCTCTTATCATCGCGAGAAATTCCCAATTCGGATTGCCAGGATCGAGATTCATCAGGGCTTCCTTTTCCTCTTTCAATTCGGCTTGGCGCTGCCTTCTCTCCTCGCGATTCTTTTTCAATCTCTCCACTTCTTTGACAACGTTCGAACGCCTCCCGCGACCGTTTTCGACTTGCGCCGCTTGCTGTTGAGCATTCACCATCGCTTGCTGCTGTTGTTGTTGCTGCTGTTGTTGCTGCTGCTGTTGCTGCTGCTGTATCGCTTTTTGCTTGTTCAATGGAGTCGCCGACACGGTCACCGGTAACGTCGGCGTCGGCGGTATATTCTCCACCTCTCGACGTCCCGTCAAACCCGTCACTGTATCCGAATGACCGTTTATCGATGCCGTCGGTGGCATTATGTTCGTTGGACGACCACCACCTTGTCGCGATAGTTGCCTGTTCGAGCCAGCTGCAATTTCACAAAAGGTTCTTTACTTTCGAGGAGTTCTGGCGTCGGTGACGAATATTAATTAGGGAATGTTGAAAGGGCTTGCGATCTATCGATCGATCCATTTTTCATATGAATTTTCGTGTGATCGAATTTTTTTTTATATGGAATCGTATTATCTGATTTTTCATATGAATTTTCATGGATTCGAATTTTTTATTTGCATTTGTTTGAGCTAATTTTTCGTACGAATTTTTCATATGAATTTTCGTGTGATCGAATTTTTTTTAGACGGAATCGTATTATCTGATTTTTCATATGAATTTTCATGGATTCGAATTTTTTTTATATGTATTTGTATGATCCGATTTTTCGTACGAATTTTTCATATGAATTTTCGTGTGATCGAATTTTTTTATATGAAATCGTATCATCTGATTTTTCATACGAATTTTCATGTAATCGAATATTCCATATGAATTTTCATAAAATCGAATAATATTAGCGAAAAAATTCAGAGCAAATGGAACAACCAGAGACTCAGTAATTATCCGGACTTAGTTGGAGATTCGTGAAGATCAATGTAAAAAATCGAAATTTCAAGGAAAACTAATTAGTCGATAAAAACAGCTATACGGGAAGAATTTTCCAGATGATCGTTTTTCGTCGAGGTTTCGGAGGTCGTGAGGTTGATTTCGACTGCCTTTTCGTCGACTATTTTATTTCTGCGTTTAAAGCAATAAGTCCACGGTACGAATTTCATTTTGAAAGAACTTTTCCACCCTCCGATCGGGACAACTCGAGCGAAAGGATAATCGTTCGTTTTTTTTTCGGGTTACAGAAAAATGTTGGTGCGAATGTGGGAGAAACACGGAGCGAGTAATATCCAACCCTTCTCGGACCAAAGTACGCGGTGCACTGTCCACACGAAGTCGGGGTCCTTGCCCTTGTGCCTCTAGCTATACGGACTCTCGGACTTTGCCGACCTCGTGTGCTATAGACCATATGAATATCGATAGTCGCAAAGGGGGCTGGTGGAAGCACACGCGAGTCAAACGAGGGATCGCTCGTATTGAAGGTACACCGGTGATGTGGGAGATAACTCAGTCTGTCTCAATGCTAATACATTGAAACTACAACGGACCACGAAAATAAAAGCCGAGTAAAAATTGTGGAAACAATTCTTTTTGAAACCTTTAATCTTGTTTAAAAAAGGTTTTTTTTCTCATTATTTCGTTTTTATTTTTACTTTTCTGTTACTTTCATTATTATGTTTTTTATTCACATTATTTTATTTATTATTTTTACTATTTTATTTCGTATTTTCATTATTTTAATTTTTTACTTACGTTATTTTGTTTATTTTTTTCACATTTGGAAACAACTCTTTTTGAAACCTTTAATCTTAGTTAAACATTTTGTATTTTTTGTCATAATTTACTTTTTTTATTTTCATTTTTTTTGTTACTTTCATTATTACGTTTTTTGTTTTTTTTTTTATTCACGTTATTTGATTTATTATTTTGATTTTTTTATTTCGATTATTTTATTTCTTTTTATCAGTGCTTCAATTTTAACTAACATTATTTTTTTTCTTTTTTCAGTTTCATTAATTTCAATTCTTTCCGAACCGTGTCCACGTAACTCTTTCCAATTTTCAGCTTTCTCATCAATATCCAATAAAATAAAATAAAATAATAATAATAATGAAAATTCAATGAAAGAATTATTATCCGGGAATTTAACCTAACTTCCGTTACATCGACGAACGCTCGAAGGGCGCCTGAATCTAGTAGTTCGAAGTGAAGAAATGGAACGTTCCCCTTATTTTGTCAATTTTCTAAAAGTACATAATTGTAAGAAGATTTAGGTGACTTCGCTATGGACAGTTCAAGACAATTCTGGATTCAAGTGTCTTCACCGAGGTTTCGTAAGGTTTATATCGTTTCGTTGGTTGAATGATTCGAAGAGAGCTCACCTTTTACAGGAATGGATGGTCTACTGGTATGCTGAAAAAAGAAAAACAAATATACGAATTATTAAAAATGAACGGGCGAAGGATTGAGAACGTGTGCCTTGTGCGTTCGTACGTTATAATGTGTTACATTGAAAAGCGGAAAAAAACTTTACGACCTCGTCGTGGTGCGATATACGTTTGCGTAGGAGGTTAGAAAAATGTGTATGTTTCTCCTCGCTCGAAGCGCCGTGTATGATACATTTTTCATGATCTGATAAGGAAAACTTCGCGAGTTCTACCAGCTTTACTATCCGACACTTAATTGCGACGAGTCCCAACAGTCTTCCTTCCGGTTGGTTCCCTCGGAGACGACAAAATTGCTTTCGCGATTTCTTTCGAAACGCACGGTTTTTTTTCCTCGCGAACGGGAAGAGAGGGGAGGGCGAATTATTTTTCTTTGCAAATTAATATCGTCGCTTCCCACTTATTGGATTGGAAATTTGGAAAATTCTTTAAAAAAAGCTCATCAGGAAATGGTTTTGACATTTTCGATAACGATGGTATACAGTTCGTTAATCCTCAATCCGTGATGGTATTTGAAGCAACTTTATCCCGTGAACCTGGGTCGTTTCTGTCTTCGCGCTCCCATACTCACAATTGTTCATGGAAAAATCTGCAAAAATTCATGGCTTTTCGTTGGAATATACTTTTCAAGGAGAAATTGTATTTTTCATTTTTCTTATTTTTAATATATTTTTTTTCGTCAAATATTGAGCAACTTGCGAAAAAAACGTTTTTTTTTTTAAATGATAAAATATAGCGTTCGAGAAAGTTATGGGAACAATTTTTTTCTAGCAGTTTGTTGAAGGGAAAAGGTTGCTTTTTACAGAAAAAAATATTATATTCATATAGGAAATCATTATAAAATATAATGAATTATTAATTACTGGATTATCAATTATTAGTATTACCTATTTAATTATAATTATTAATTACAATAAAATAGGTAAATTAAATAGGAAATTTCTCGAACGGATAATTATTTAATTATAATTACTAATTATAATTAAATACGTTCGAGAAATTTCGGAATGAAATTTTGGGCCAGGCAAAAACGACTCACGTTCACGGATTGAGGTTTAAAACCTCATCTTCCCCATCATTTCCATGATTTAAATAGGATTGCCCTTACACGGACACAATTTTTTAAAATAATTTTCTCGTTTAATTCTCGAAATTAGTAATTCTGAGAAATAATTTGAAAAAAATGTTGGGTTCATATAAGGGACACACAAAAATATATATGAGAGTAGCCCGAATATGGACACATTAAAAAAAATTATAACCTATTCACAAATCGAAAAAAAAATCATAATCCATCATTTTCTCATTTTTTTTCGAGCACTAAAACTTAAAAAACTAAATCTTCGTTGCGCCCTAAGGTTATCTCCGACGCTATATACATGTAACTACACAAAAAATGTTTGCGCAAAAAATCTTCTCAAGAAGATGGACCTCATCGATTCTCGTATAAACAATGTCTCTTCGACGATCATTCGCCACTTGAATATCCGTTTGTGCATTCGAACACCTAATTTTAATAGTCGCCTAAACATTTCGTCGTTTTACCAAAGACCAGCAAGGTGCATTGAGTACGTGCTTTGCCGGATTCGAGTTTAACCGTCTGGACAAATATTTGCGAGAGGGAGTGCGTCAGGTATGCTGGACACAGGATATATACATATTATAGATATTTATATATATACACATATATAAATACATATATACATATGTGTATGTGTGTATGTGTGTAAATATACGAAGTTTGTTAAAAAAAAAAAAAATAAGCTGACTTTTCAAATTTCTCGAGCTACGTAAATTTTATTTTCGATTTTTTTGGTTTGTTACGTTGGAACACGTGTCCCCAATGGATGTGCATGTGCAGGAGTGTGGGTAAAAATGACGAATGATCGATATTCATTTGGACCAAAATTTCGATTTCGAAAATTATGAATGTCGAAAATTTCGAAAAGTATGAATGTCGAAGATTTCGAAAAGTATGAATGTCAAAAATTTCGAAAAGTATGAATGTAAAGTCAAAAGTTAATAAAATTAAATTACGAATAATTAAATCTTCGCCATTCTAGTCGTTCTAGATTTCGAAATTTCGATATTCTGACCCCAACCCTGTGCGAGGTTTGTTAAACAATAAAGTGACTTTTCAAATTTCCCGGGTTACGTGCGTTCGATTTTGTTGCGTTGGTACACATGTAACCAACAACATTTAAGGGTCGGTTTTAAAAACAATTACCGGAACTACCATCAAGCTCGTAAATTCTAGTTTTCAGAAAGCATTAATTAAACGCTGCACAGTTGAATATTTTCAATTATATATATAAAAATTTTAAATAATAACAAATTGTACCAGATTTCAGACACTAATTATTGTTTGTCCCTGTGTTCGGACACTTTCGTGTCCCAATGCTTGGACATGTTATTATTCTTATTTATTTATTCATTTATTATTATTATTATTGATTAAGTTCAGTACTTTTCATGCATGTTGCTAATATAGCAAAAAATTCCAACTAATGTCCGAACAGTGGGTTCGTTTGGGTTTGTTTGGGTTCGTTGAATTGTAAACTCTTGATTTTTAACAAAACCCAAAAATTTACGAAATTTGTAGTTTTGGAATATTCAAATTCAGGATTTTGAGTCTTCTGGTCTGCGAAGCATAATCTATTATATCTTAAGGCTGATTTGAAGCTGTCTAAATATATATATATATTGACGAGAGAATAAATATTTTTCGAGAAAAATAAAAAGTCACCTTACTTTTTGAACAAACCTGGTACACGTTCGAACGAAAAATATTCGTTCGATATTTACACACACACACACAAATCTATACGTATATATGTACATATATATGCATATGTATACACATAAATATATGTAAATAGGATTGTATAATGCATCGGGTGGGTGCGCGTTACCGAAAGACGAGATGTGACTCGTACAGGAAGCGTTGCGGATGTTAGGCCGTTTCTCGCGGTGTGACCGCCATGACGTCCGAGTGAACCGTCCTCCGGGTTATCCAACTCGTCCAAGCCATCGTCCTCATCACCGGAAGAATCCTGATCGGTTTTCGTTTTTTTTTTTTTTTTTTTTTTTTTTTTGTTTTCTTTTT
>JAPYZJ010001012.1:0-42696 GCA_030522765.1 Ophioninae sp. B BG-2022a | reverse complement strand
TTCCGAATTTTAATAGTTCGCAATTACAAATTTCGTAAAGGTTTACGAAATTTCTTTGGGTTTGTTTGGGTTCGTTAGATCATTTTTTCAATCACGTTTATTTTTTTTTTTTGGCTAAATCGACAGAACTATTCTTAAAAACTATCAGGAACTATGTAAATCGGTTACTCTTGAATTTCGTGTGGAATGGCTGATGGCGTAACGAGAAATGAGCTCGCGTGACATCTGCTCGGCGTCTACTATAAGGTGAAACGGGTGAGCGACAAAGCGGAGGAGAACACGACGAGGGCGACGAGTAGGTACAGAAAGAGTCGTGGATACATGCTGTACAAAAGTAGGTACGACATAACAGTTATCGATCTCTATAGCGTGCTCGTGAGAAGTTGAGAATGAGATCGATGCACGATTCGCGATGTACGGACTCCGAGTTCCGGGGTCTATAATCCACGAATTATAAATATTGCGAATTGCCATGTTTATTTTTTAACAAGATCCGAGAGTCGTGTTGCATTGTTTATTAATTGTTTCATTTTATATTTTAGTTCGTTTAGATCGTTAGCTTGTGATCGTACAATTTTTATGAAACGACCATAAATTAAAATAAAATTTTAATATAATGAAGAAATGTATAAATAATTGAAATATAATAAATTAATATATAAATACTTGAATTATAATGAATTAATATATGAATAATTGAAATATAATGAATTAATATATGAATCATTGAAATATAATGAATCAATATATAAATAATTGAAATATAATGAATTAATATATGAATAATTGAAATATAATGAACGAATATATAAATAATTGAAATACAATGAATCAATATATAAATAATTGAAACATAATGACTTAATATATAAATAATTGAAATATGATGAATTGATATATAAATACTTGAAATATAATGAATTCATAGATGAATAATTGAAATATAATGAATCAATATATAAATAATTGAAATATAATGAATTAATATATAAATAATTGAAATACAATGAATAAATATATAAATAATTGAAATATAATGAATCAATATATAAATAATTGAAACATAATGACTTAATATATAAATAATTGAAATATAATGTATTAATATATGAATACTTGAAACATAATGAATTAATATATGAATAAATGAAATATAATTAATAAATAAACGAATAATTGAAATACAACGACTTAATATATAAACAATTGAAATACAAAATTAATTGTTCAAAAATAGAAAAGTACGAGGTAGAAGAGCCCCTGTCCTAATAGAGAGAAAATGACCTCGCGGTACAAGGGAGAGCAAAAAAATGGCCCAATGACCGAGAATAGTAGAGGGACACGAATGGAACGGCAGAATTGACAAAGCCACAGACTCGTCGTATCTCATTTATCCGAACGAAAATTAGACACGCTTCGAGCGAGAGGCAACGAGAATTTTCGCGTTCGCAACTCGCCCCCAACCAAGACACTATTTTCCATAGTCATTCTCGAGTTTCGATGTATTTATAAACATTTAAATAATCGAATAACAAAACCGTGTTCCGCGTATGCAAAACGGACCGGTAAACATTGGTTTTTTTTTTTTCTCGAGACGATACGCGGAACAACAGTTTGCAAATAATTACACAACGACAATGGACTTTTTCCGCGAAAATGACAGTGAATAATGCATCCTCGGATAAGACGCGTGCGCGTTTGCTCATTGCGCAAAGGCCTAATTATACTTACGAGTCCTCACGCCCCGCAAGGAAAAAATTTAATTATTCAACGTTGCGTAAATCCTTCCTCACTAAACTACGTAATATCGTAAAGAGCTGTCAGGTGGTGCCGAAAAAAAATTTTTTTATAGTGGGATTACTAGGCAATGGAAATTAATTGAATATTTAATCAAATATATTAAATTTAGGTTTTTAATGATTTCTGACTGCGACGAAAAAATTTATAAATACGGAGGATTTATTTATAAATAAATATATATAATAGATAATATTTTATATATATATATATATATTGAATAATTAATGAGTATTATTATTATTATATAATATTTATAAATTATTCGTATTATTTAATATATTGAATTTTTATTCAATTCAATATTCAATATATTGGATTTTTTATTCAATTCAATATTCAATATATTCAATTTTTAGTCAATTCATTATTCAATATATTCAATCAATTCAATTATTCAATGTATTGAATTTTTATTCAATTCAATATTCGATATATTCAATAAATTCAATTCAATATTCAATATATTCAATCAATTCAATTATTCAATATATTGAATTTATATATAATGAATAATTAATAAAAAATAATTCATCAATATCACTTATCATATTTTTCGATCGATATATAGGTCGAGATCGAAAAATATGATAAATTATATTGATGGATTATTTTTCATTAATTATTTCATATTTTCAGCTGTAATATAAAAATTCGTATAAAATTTTGCAAAAAATTATTCCCGGCGGAAGTTTGCGAAGACAACTAACAAAATTGTGGACGCCGAAGGAAAAAAATCGTCGGGAAGTATTTCGCTCGGCGAATTCCTGGATTACGCGGCCTATCATCCTGACACGGGAAAACTCGTTTTCACGCTTCGACGCAGAGAATCGACCACTCATCCTGTTGCAATTCCGAACTACGTATCGAAACGGAAAGACGGACGCGTTGAAACACTCCAGCCTGCAAATGGGTTTCGCCCTTTCCGTTGTGCCCTCGTCGCGACTTTTTCACAAAAAAGGACACGTGGTCCTCGTAATCGACGATTCATCGACTCGAAATAAAATAACGAGATCTAATGGATACATCAGTCTTACTGTTTTCGTGGCTTCGAATTTTCCCTTTTTCAAATACCCGAAAACATATTTTGGGATTTTTTTTTGTTTTTTTTTTTTTTATATAAAATTAAGTATATCAATTATAGGAGTTTTATCAAATTTGCGAATGGAAATTTTGAAAAATTTTTTTCGCAAATTTTTTAGTCGTTATTTTTTATTGCTTTTATAATAAATCTTTTAATTAAAATTTTTTTTTTTATTTCTTTATTGAAATCTTAAAGAAATTTAAAAAATTTGAATGAAATTAAAATGAAATCGTAAAGAAATTTAAAAAATTTCTTTACTGCTTTTATAATAAATCTAATAATAAAAAAAAATTGAAAAAATAAATTAACGATTTTTTAATTGATAATTGATAACGAATTAATTATCGAAAAATTGAAAATTTCAAGTAATCCATCCTTTTGAGTAAAATTGAAAAAAAAAGGCATTTTTAATTGAAAATAGGAGTCTGGAAGACTCACCGACGGCGAACGAGACCGATCAATTTCGTTCGCACTATCGCTCCTCCTCGTTTCCTTCCTCGTCACCTTCCGGTCTTGCACTTCCGTTTTAATTGTTTCCAGAAGCACGATCGAGTCGCTAATTAGATTCGAGCTTACGCGAGCGTTACGATTGATTTACGCGTTGGCTCGTATTACCGATTTATCTCGCATCCCCTTTAGCAAAGTTTCGTCAAAGCGATTAAAGACGCGCAATCACAATCGCCGATTTTAAATCACGGAACAATCAGCGGTGCTGATTTATCGAGGCTCGGCGTAACGACACATCGACACACCTGTAGGATTTCGGACTTTCCTCCCTTCGGTTTATTTTCATCGAGGGATCGGATTGTTTGGGTTTGTTTGGGTCTCCCTCAACTTTTCGAGTCAATTCTCAATTTTTTTTTCTTTGAATTTTTTTTTTGTTTTTTTTCCGACTTTTCGCGGTTTTTTTAAATTTGTTTGGGTTTAGTTGGATTCGTTTGGGTTTGTTTGGGACCCCCTAACTTTTCGAGTTAATTCTCAATTTTTTTTTTCTTTCAATTTTTATTTTGTTTTTTTTCCGACTTTTCGCAGTTTTTTGGAATTTTTTTGGGTTTAGTTCGATTTCTTTCGATTAACTGGAAAACATATATCGAAAATACACTCGAAGTGCATTTTACTCCCGTTTTTAGCGAGTGGATTCGAGAATCTATTTTACGATTTTTCATACACGATACGAGTCTTAACGTCGCTTCAATAATTATTTATTAAAATTGCAGCGACCACAGAATTCATTCACGATTGTTCCTCACTTCCGGTAGCGACGATTCGTGCAGTAATCGACACAGCATTTCACCGTTGCTCAAAATTTCATTTTTTTTCGCAACAAATATTTTTTTTTTATTTTTTTTTTTTATTTTTTTTTCTAATATATTTATTCAATATTAGTACTCAATAGTGATAATTAATTGATTAAGACGTTTCAGACGGGGACGAAATTTCCGGTTTTTTCGTTGTTACTTTTTCGTTTTTCGCCGGGCTCTTCCATGTGCAGGGAAGTGTTTGTGATGCGCGCGGGCAACTGGAACTCGGTCTCAGCGATGAGTCTCGAGCAGAAAAGCGTGCGGTCGCGCAACGCTCGAAAAGCGCGAGTTCTACACGCAGGCGCGACAATCCCGCTCGTAACTGAACCTTGTTCAGCCGAACGATAAAAAAACCCAAAAGAAATTAGGTTTTACGACGTGTAGACGAATTTGACCATCGCGGGATTTGTTTGGGTTTGTTTGGGTTAAGAGGTATAAACGGATTGGACATTCGCGGAATTTGTTTGGGTTTGTTTGGGTTATGACGTATGAACGGGTTGGACCTTTACGGGGTTTGTTTGGGTTTGTTTGGGTCATGACGTAACCGACCCAAACAAACCCAAACAAATTCAAAAGAAATTATGTTTTACGACGTATAAAACGGGTTTGAACTTCGCGGGATTTGTTTGGGTTTGTTTGGGTTAAGAGGTATAAACGGATTGGACATTCGCGGGATTTGTTTGGGTTTGTTTGGGTTATGACGTAACAAACCCAAACAAATCCAAAAGAAATTATGTTTTACGACGTGTAAAACGGGTTTGAGCTTCGCGGGATTTGTTTGGGTTTGTTTGGGTTAAGAGGTATAAACGGATTGGACATTCGCGGGATTTGTTTGGGTTTGTTTGGGTCATGACGTAAAAAACCCAAACAAACCCAAACAAATCCAAAAGAAATTATGGTTCACGACGTATAAAACGGATTGGACCTTCACGGAATTTGTTTGGGTTTGTTTGGGTTATGACGTATAAACGGGTTGGACCTTTACGGGGTTTGTTTGGGTTTGTTTGGGTCATGACGTAACCAACCCAAACAAACCCAAACAAATCCAAAAGAAATTATGTTTTACGACGTATAAACGAGTTCGACCTTCGCGGGGTTTGTTTGGGTTTGTTTGGGTCATGACGTATAAACGGATTAGACCTTCGCGGAGTTTGGAAAGAAGAAAAGAGGACTGCGTTAATCGATTACTGCAATTACGATAAAAATGCAAAATTCCAAATCTATCGATTAGTTGATAAAAATGGTCTTTGAAATATATCTGTATCGAAATAACGTTAACGATCGGTGCTTGAAAATTAGATCGATCAGCCACGGTTCAATGAAATTTCGATAGAAACGGCTCGCATATATTCTCGCTATGTTTGAGCCTCTCCGGAAATTGCTAAAAGTACAGCTAGAGATTTCACACTCCGCTGCCTTTCGATATTGTATTTTCGTGACTGCACCGAATTCGGTTCGCTCGAACGATGACACGAATTTGGAAAGTGTGTCAAAGGTAACGAAAATTCAATGGAAAATTAAATGTAAATTGAATGAACGTTAAGCGAGTATCAATTATAACGAAAATTTATTGCTAGGAAGTTGAAAATGAATTAATCCTTTGATAGCTTCTTTAGTAGCATTATTTATTATTTTATTTTTAGCGATATTTATTATTACTAGTCTATGACTGATTATCCAAAAGACGTTTGAATATACGTATTTTGGATAATCAGTCATAGACTAGTAATAATAAATATTAAAAAATATAACAATGTAGAAATACGTTATATTTCTACATTAGTATATTTTTAAATAAATACAATGTAGAAATATTATATTAAAAATATAATAACGTGGAAATATTATATTTAAAATATAACAACGTAGAAATATTATATTTAAAATATAACAACGTAGAAATATTATATTTAAAATATAACAAGGTAGAAACATTATATTTAAAATATAACAACGTAGAAATATTATATTTAAAATATAACAAAATAGAAAAAACATAAAATACCCACGTTTTATAAAACGTATTTCTTTTTTCATTTATCGACATTCATCGATATTTAATTCGATTAAAAATTCGCAACCTTGCTAAATCGTGATAAAATCGTCTTCTTAAAAAAAAAAACGAAAAAAAAAAAAGAAAAAAAGAACGTACGAGGACCGTGAGAACAAAATCACCACCCACCGCAGAGATAATTGAATTGAAGCGTACGTGCAGGAAACCAATGAAGTATCCACTATTCAACATCGTTATCCAATCGAGAATGAAAATTGACGCTCAATGACACTCTTTCTTATCGCGTTAAAATTTTCCAATCCACTCCGTCGTGTTTCGAGTAGGATGGAGATCAAGTGCGGTACAAGGGAGTCTGGTAACGACCGGAATCGTATTTTCAAATGTATGGGCGCCTCAGTCGGCTCGAGTATATAGATTCGAATCACCGCGACTGGAAGGGTGACGGGGAGTTTCGGAATTGCGTACGCGATGAAGGGAGACATCACGGTGGGTTTAGAAATGGCTCGCGTCGCTGAACGCGTATCGTGGTTTATCCAGTAGAGGCTGTAAACTCCAGCTGATTCCGCACTCTTTCAAGAACCGTGTCAAAATTAAAAAAAAAGTCTACATTTTTTTCCCCCTTAAAGTTTTGAGCCTCAAACCCGTATAAAAAGTAGTCAGATACGTTTTTATATTTACATAAAAAATCGTCGAAATAAAAGTATTTCGACGATTTTTTTTTTAAATCGTCGAAAAAATAAAAAATAAATTTTAAAAGGACTGCCTTTTAAATTTTTAAAGGCAGCCCTTTAGTTTCTCTAGTTTCTTGGAATTCTAAATTACAAAAATTGATTTTTTTATACACTGAAAAATTACATTCTATTTTTTATTCATTTTTTCTTAAGTTTTTCGCTCGTAGAAAAAAATCTATTGAAGCAATCATGATAATTCTAGTTCAATAGCTGGCTTTTAATATATTAAAAATGCTGTATTAATTTGAATAAGATCGATCAAGTAGTTTTTTAAATATCGTGGTCACCGTTTCGAAAAATCGTGTTTCGAGAAAAATGGTATTTCGAGAAACTTTCCTTTATTAAATCCTTTGGCACACATTTTCTACACACGTTGTATATATGTAATTTTAAACAAAAAAAAATCGATTTTTTTCCACCTGAGAAACCAGAGGTGGAATACTGATACTGTCGAATAAAAAAAAAAAAGAAATCCGGCAAATAATTTTCGAGATTTCCAAAAGTAACCTATTTTTTTCCCCTCATCTGGTGCCTTCTGTGAACTTTGTTTGGGTTTGTTTGGGTTTGTGGAACTTTGTGGCGTTCGTACGATCGATATCGATCAATCGATCGTATCAGTATTTTTAAAAAATTGTTTTCCAACCGGTAACTTTGGTAATAGTCAAAATGGTAAAATTGAAAAAAAAGGGGAATTCTTGGTTTAGCCCTAACATGATTTATTCTCGATCCGTTTAATTCGTTTTTCGACGGTGATCGGTACTACGCTCGTTCTAAATTTCTCGTTCGTTTTTCCGAGGTATAACGAGCCTAGGTATGCCCTGGCCACACGTGTTCGACTGTTGGTCTCGCCGTGCTGTATTATTGTCGCTCACAGCTGACTACAGCTGTAAATACGGAACGAAGTCGTATATCTGGGCTCGTATAAAGTGGATAGAACGTCCTGGACACGATACGCCTCAATGTGGTGACTATTCGCCAAGGACGGTAACGACGCATCACGCCGATCGGACTTTTCGTCTCAAATTGCAACTTTGACAAAAATTCATAGGTACATTGATGAACCCGTTGTTTTTCATATCTGAAATCGTTCTTTCGTGAATGTTTTTCCATTACGTAGAATTTTTTGGAAATTAAAATCTAACCCAAGCAAAACCCTTGTTTGGGTTTGTTTGGGTTCGTTCTTTCGTCAATGTTTTTCCATTCTGTAGAATTTTTCGGAAATAAAAATCAATAATAAACGAACCCCTTGTTTGGGTTTGTTTGGGTTCGTCCTTTCGTCAATGTTTTTCCATTCTGTAGAATTTTTCGGAAATAAAAATCAATCCCAAAATCGAATGCAAACAAACCCAAACAAATCCGTTGTTTTCCATATCTGGAATAATTCTTTTATCAATGTTTTTCCATTCCGTAGAATTTTTCGGAAATAAAAATTAATCCCAAAATCAAACCCAAAGAAACCCGTTGCTTTCCATATCTGGAATAATTCTTTTATCAATGTTTTTCCATTCCGTAGAATTTTCCAGAAATAAAAATCCATCCCAAAATCAAACCCAAACAAACCCGTTGTTTTCCATATCTGGAATAATTCTTTCATCAATAATTTTCCATTCCGTAGAATTTTCCAGAAATAAAAATCAATCCCAAAATCGAACCCAAACAAACCCGTTGTTTTCCATTCCGTAGAATTTTCCGGAAATAAAAATGTACCTCGCAGAGAGACCCAGAGACAGATGTGGTTGAATATTAAAATTGTATAAAGTATTTCACCGCCACAGTTTATTCCAGAGACGTACAAACGGATGGAAATGTAGATTCTTATGTTCCTAGTGGAATGGTAAGTATCGGGAAAAATACGATCATGCGAAACGGTCTGGATATATAAATGGAATAATCCTTGTCTCCGGCTGACGACCCAGTGAGAGACAAAGGGACACGCGATGCTCCGAACTCTGTAGATCGAAACCGAAGAAATTCAACTCCAGACACACAGGGGTCGAGCGATTTAATATTCCCTGGTCGCCCGAGGGGCTAAATATGTTCGAGACTTGCCGAGTAGAAACGAGACCGCGATATTGCATATATTTATAAGCGAAAAAAAATGAAACCTCTGGTGGGTATCACCGGGAGGAAAACGTCTAACAATTTGCTCGGGAGATGTTGTTTAGGGGAGTAACAATGGAGAGAGAACTCCGAAATTATATCCGTGACTAGGCACTGACTCGTAAGGTAGGGAGAAAACTCATAAATTCTAGAATAATTGAAGTATCCGCAATCCCGAATTTTATCTCTCTCTATTTATGTGCTAAGTAGCGTGCGACCCATTTGTTCGCAATTAAGAACAGTAAAGGCTCACATTCATACATTCTTCGTATATTTTTATCTCTTCCTTTTTATTTTCTATATCACCGGAAATTGACGTAAAACTCGATAAAACTCGAAAATGGGGCTTTTTTTCCTGAACCGAATAAATATAACTCAAATTTGTTTAATTTGATAATCCCATAATTATACGAATCGACTTCTTTGCCAAAATTAAAAAAAAAACAATTTTTTTTAATTAATTTTAAATAGTCGGTAATTTATCAACAGCCGGCAAATTACCATCCGCCGGTAATTTACCAACAATCGGCAACTTACCATCCGTCGATAATTTACCAACAATCGGCAACTTACCATCCATCGGTAACTTACCAACAGTTGATAATTCCCGCAAATTTCTACCTTATCAGCGGTAGATAAAAACTTGCTTTCGCAAGAAAATCGATGCTCACGGCGCATTGACACTACTGAATAAGCTTCCCCCCTCGAGAGCAAACCTCGCGCTCTATCGACACAAAACCGAACAGTGGTTAATACTCAATCACCCGGTCTGTCAATCAATGCCAAATGTCTCGTCCAACTACTCGATGAATTCTGAAATGTGAAATTACAGGATCTGTCTATCGAAGTTTTCGGGCTTGTGTCCGGATCGAGTAGTCGTTCAATGAACGTGGATTCGAGAGAAACCGGTACAGTGGCATCATCCAGCCAGCCAGGTATAGGCGTTTTCAGTGCTCCTCTCTCTTCAAGGTCGTTCACCGTGAGTCATCTCGCACGAGATGATGTATAACGAATCTTTTCTTTTTTTTATCACCGCGAAGATAAGATTCGTGGGCTCCGCGGCGTATTCGCTTATTTAATAGAAAGACGAGTCTCGTGGAAGTTCCCCAAGGTTTGTTATTCACAACCGGGAAAAAAAAAATAAAAATATGATGTTTCGCAGCGCACTCTTTGGCAAGCCCGCATCCCTTGATGTCACTCGATATAGCTCGGATACGAGCGTACGACGAAATTTAATTTGCGAGACTAATACGACGTACAAAAGACGCTCATTCTACGTCTACGTGACTCGAGCAGCAATTGCAAAGTGGATTACACATTAAAAGGGGCTCGCGCGAGGTGCATATGAAACGCGAAATTTTCCAGCAATTTTTAAAATTTTTATTTATTTTTTCAATAAACATCCGAAATCGCGAAAAGTCGAAAAAAGAGTGCTTAACTTTTAGAGCCATTTTACGTCTGGTATATTCAAAGGTTATAAATGGATATGTAAAACATCGATTTTTGCAATTTTTTTCCAAATGTCCATATTCCCCCCCCCCCCCCCCCCCTTAAAGTTCAAACATCGTCCGAGAGAAAAGAGATTTATTCGATATCGATGAGATAACGGGACTCTCTATTTGTCTACTCGAGTGGATGAGTGGCTCTGATATCAGTTGATTATTCGATAAATATTTGAAGGATCTCGCGCAAACACTCCAACCGAGACACGAATTAACCGCAATTAAATTCACATCAGACAAGATTAAATATTAATGGTCCGTCTGGCAGGACTACCGTATAAATAATTCACGAAACTGTGATTCAAGAAAATATTGCTCGTGAGAATAATGACGATTGATTTTTTTTAAAATCAATTTAGCTATGCAATGATTTTTCTATACAGGCAATTTTATAAAAAAAAATTGGTTTATTTAATATTGTGAAATAAAAATTAAAGAAAAAATGTTTTTTATTTTTTTTTATTATTTAATTAAAAAAAGTATTTAAATTTTATTAATGAAATTTAAATTTAATAAAAATTACATTTTATTTATTAAATTAAAATTTAATAAAAATTCAATTTTATTTATTTTTTATTAATTATTAAATTTTTTATTTAATTTTATTAAATTAAAAAAAAATTCTCTCGCTGTAGGATCGTAACGAACGCGATTATAATTGAACGAAAAACGTTTCTCGAGCGACGTCAGCGCAGCCCTTCATATTTGACAGGTGTCAATCTTTACGCGTGCCTAGCTCAGTTCTCGACGGCAATATTGTGATTCGGGACGTTTTATGCGGCACAACAACATAATGTCTATTTATCGAGAAACATCAATTACGCCGTATGTGAAGTACATAATGGTTACGTACGTAACAAGAGAGCGTTAGAATATAATTGAGAGGCAGCATGACTCAAGCACTGCAACTCTCGTGTTCGCCCATGGTCTACGAACCGTCGCTTCGTCGTTACGAAATACAACTAACTATACAGGGAAGACAACATTTTTTTTTTTTTCGATCTCTCAGAACAGTGGAATGCTCGAAAAATAGCTCGACAATCAACGATAAAATCGAATTTTCTCAACGACTGGTGGAGTGGCTGATATGTTATTTAAAAAATAAAAAATGAAAAAAAGAAATTGGAAAAATTAGGACTTTTATTTTTCCCCAGTCCTCAAAGTTTAAAAATACTATTTAACCCGTAATGGTCACACGGGGTATAGTGGACCCCACGTCGAAAACTTGTTGCTATTTCCGTTCTACTTGATTTATTGACGTAAATCTTACACGATAATTCTATTTCATATGTTTTTCAACTAATAAAATCGTTTTTTCTTTCGTTTAAAAATTTTAATATGCCAAAAAAAACAATCCGAAAAAGAGAACGAAAAAAGCCCAATTTTTGTTGAAAAATTTATGTACATTTTGATTTTTACGATATGGCGAAAAAATCTACATTTTGTTTGGAATAGTATAATTTCTTATTAAATTATTATATATTATTTTTATTATAAATTATAAATTTTTATTTTATTCTAAAATTATAATCTTATTAATATATTAATATTTCTATATTAAAAAACCTACGTTGTGTTTGAAATAGTATATTTTCGAGAAAAAAATATAATTTTTATGAACAGCACTATTTGCTAGCTCCAAAACGACTGACGTCATTTTGACCATCGCCACTGATTAAATAATGTTGGAGTGGGTTCAGACAACAACACGTGACGATACAAGTTCGATTTTCAATGATAAAAATCCCTACAAAATTTGTCTGGGGTAAACTGGACCCCGTGTGACAATTAGGGGTTAAAAAAATGAAGATTGAAAATACTCGAGTACCAAGTTGGCACATCCACTGCGTTTTCATCATCAGCCACGTGTTTCTTTCACGAGTTTCCCAAATACGTCACGCTGTTACTCGACTTCCGGTAAACTCGGAAATAATTGTCAGGGTTCCTCCCTCTTGCAACGCTTGATTATCGTAACGGTCAATTTTTTTTTTCCCTTTCACCCCATAAATATTTGATTCCTGGTTCACCCTCATAGCTGAGGATCGTTATGGTGGCACATTTTCGAATTACGAGGATTACAGGGCAGAGTAAACAATAGTCATCAATGTCTTTAAATTTCCAGGCTGATGGAGCCTTTTTTGAAAATCTTCGGAAAAAATGGAAGGAATTTTTCGCCCGTTGTTTGGGTTTGTTTGGGTTCGAAATTTTGTAAGGAAACGAGAGAAAGTTTCTCTCTAGGTAATCAGGAATATTTTGTTTGGGTTTTTTGGGGTTTGTTTGGGTTTTGGTGCACTCTGGTGAACCGGAAATGGCAGAGAAAGGCAAAATTCCGTCATCAGGTGTAACTACTCGAATCTACTCTAGTTTTCCGTTCACTTTGATTTCCACGAGCAGAAACGACTTACGCAAACGTTGGAATTCGTATAAAAATTAAAAAAATGAAAATGGAGAGAAAAAAAAACGATAACGCGTGGTTGTAAGGTTTACGTTATTCCCTGCGAAGACTTTGGTTTTCGAGCTTGAGTGAACGTCGCTCGAGTGGAAAATCACCTCAATGATATTCTAATCGGGATCCCAATTGGAGCATTCGAGGAATGATTGTTGAATTCGTCGGGCTAGGAATGATAGAAGAGCTTAGCTTCGAAATGGACGGGAAAAATACCAATCGTTGGATCAATAATCCAGGAATCTTCGTCGCACTTCATTCCCAATAGTTTTTTGGGTAAACCCGAAATTTTTTTTGTAAACCTTTATTTCATAAAGGTTTACGAAATTTGTTTGTTTGGGTTCGTTAGTTTGATTTTAAACCCTTGATTTTAAACAAACCCAAACAAATCCAAAAATTTACGAAATTTGTAGTTTCGGTATATTCAAATTCGAAATTTTGAGACTTCTGGTTCGAAGTTTGTTTGGGTTTGCCTGGGTTCGATAGTTTGATTTTAATCCCTTGATTTTAAACGAACCCAAACAAATCCAAAAATTTACGAAATTTGTAGTTTCGCTATATTCAAATTCGGAATTTGGAGCCTTCGGATTCGAAATTCGTTTGGGTTTGTCTGGGTTCGTTAGTTTGATTTTAAACCCTTGATTTTAAACGAACCCAAACAAATCGAAAAATTTACAAAATTTGTAGTTTCGGTATATTCAAATTCGGAATTTGGAGCCTTCGGATTCGAAATTCGTTTGGGTTTGTCTGGATTCGTTAGTTTGATTAAAAACCCTTAATTTTAAACAAACCCAAACACTTAATAAATCTGTAGTCTCGATACATTCAAATTCGGAATTTTGAGGCTTCCGGTCATTCGAAATTCGAAGAAAAAAAATGAATTCGTCAATCTGTCTTTTTACATCGTTTTACATCGTAATTTTTTTTTCTCTTTTTTTGTTCTTTCTAAAAATACAATGATTATTAAAAAATGAAACGAAGAAAGAAACTCTTTTTTGTAACTAGACGAATACGAAATCAACCCAACTTTACCATACTCTTATCTATTGGCAATGCAACTCATTGTTCTTTCATGTACTTTTATGCAATACTCTTCCATTCCTTTGTGCAAATATCTGACCACAAATTGGTGCGATATCGCGCGATGCTAATCGATGAATCATCAATCGTCGAGTCAGTGAGTAAGAGGAAAGAACCCATTAAGAATATAGCATAAACGTTGTCTGTTGCATATTGAATTTTGTTGCGGAATCATAACGAGTCCAAACTTTCCTGATTTTCACTCTTTATTCAATCTCAACATCGCCCACACCGAAGATCCGAATCCGATCCACAAAAACGATTCCAAAGACCTCCGTTATGATTTTCTCTTCAAAATGCTTCTTTAATTATCAAATGCCAATAATTTTTCGATTTTTGACAAAATTTCAAAGTTGGACCATCGATTTTGGCAAATTTCTCCATTTTTTCTTTCCATCTTTTTTTTTACTTTTCAACTGGACTTTTCATGAATCTTCATAGAATATAAAAATCTCACGTTACAATCTTGTGAAATTTTGTGATTTTTGAGGTTCTGGAAAAGTGTCCAGGGAACTCGAAAAATATTTTTTTTTCGATTTAAGACTATTAAAAGGGTTTATGTAATAGAAAATTTTCTGCCCAACCCAACCCAAACAATCTCCAAATTTTAATAGTCCTGAATAAAAGTAAGTAAAAAAGTAAGTAAAAAAAGTAAAATTACAAATTTCCTAAAGATTTACGAAATTTGTTTGTTTGGGTTCGTCATTTTGATTTTAAGGCCTTGAAATTAAAAGAACCCAAACAAACCCAAACATTTATGAAATTTGTAGTTTCGATGCATTGAAATTCGGAATTTTGAGTCATCCGGTCATTCACGTGACCATAAATGAAAAATCCTTTAAACCTCAACCGCAGTTCTTCCGGTTTCGAGAATTTCGTTCTTTGAAGACACTTTTTCCAGTAAACGACTCTTTTCAGCCAAATCGTTAGGAGTAAATTAATTGAGAATCGTTTTTGTTCAAAAACGAAAAAAAAATGAAGAGAAAAAGAACTGGTTGATAACTGAGGGAACTTTTCGAATACTCTTCTTTGGCTCAATCGCAATATCACCAAAAAGGTTTGGCAATCGTGAGGCGAATACTCGAGCGATTTACAGACCTTGACGTCATCGAAGAATTCTGGCTCCACCAGTGTCGTGAAACGTCTATGAAAAGAGGCTGATATTGGGGAAATAAAAACACGTGCCGATGACTTCCGGTCTGCTGAGTGAAATCGACTTTTTATCAAAGTCCCAAATATGGCTGGAATTCCGTTTTTAATAACAAGCCCAAACGGCATTCCCATCAGCCAGGATCACAAGTTACACGTTCATCAAATAATCACGATAAAAGTCATTTCTCGATCGAACATTTTTTAGATTTGTTTGGATTTTTGAAAATGACATTTTGAAATTGATTGATCTAAGCTGATCAGCGATACGACTCGAATTATTATATTATTTATAAATATCGTGATTTAATAAAAAATAATTTTTTTTAAATATTATATTATTTATAAATATCGTAATTTAATAAAAAATAATTTTTTAAAATATTATATAACATCGTATTCTAATACGATGTTATATAATATTTTTTAAAATGATTTTTTTCTTAATTTACGATATTTATAAATAATATAATAATTCGAGTCGTATCACTGATAAAAAAAAATAGGCGCTTAAGTATTGTTTTTTTCATTTTTTAGAACAAATGGAAAAAACAATGCTTGAGCGCCTATTTTTTTTTACCTCTCGTTATACCGTAGTGATCTATCTAGATAAAAAAAAAAATGGAATCGTTGCGACACTATCGTAAATATTTCGTGACCAAGCGATCGTCGCTTGAATCACGCGCTATGCATTTTAATAATGCTCGCAGCTTGATGGGAAACAGCAATCAACGCACGATACGAGATCTCGATACTTTTGCGTTCACCAACGTGCCACCGAGTATCGGATATATTCTCGCTTTTACATTGCTGCTTGAACAAACGGAAGAATAGCGAGAGAATTTTTTTTTCAACTTTATTTTTCGATCGTACTCTGTCTAAGCGAATTTTAAGGAATTTTGAAAAAATACTCTCCAGACTTCAACCTCAATTTTTCCGAACTTCAAAATCTTCGAATAACTCACCTCCCAAAAAAAAAAAAAAAAAACACTTCGAGTTCCAATTGCTCCAAACGATAATTTTTCTGAATCCATTTATTTTAAGATTCCGTTTTGAGAATTGCGAATATAAATTCAAGTTGACGATTGGCCTTTGAGTCTCGCCATATCTCGAAACCACTTGGCAAAAGAAGCATTCTTGGTGGACCCACGCGATCGAAGTGTCTTTTACCATTCCCTGCCCCCTCCCCCTTCCCCCACCCTTTCTTTTCTCCTTTTCTCTTTTTATTTATTTTTCAGTCTTCTCCTTTTATTTCGTTTCTTTTTTTTTTTGTTTTTTATTTTTATCATTTTATTCTTCTTCTTTTATTCGTATTATTTTATTTCACTTTTTTAATTCTTATTATTTTATTCTACTTTTTTCGTTTCGTTTCTTATTTTTTGTTTTTTATTTTTATTATTTTACTCTTCTTTTTTTATTCTTATTATTTTATTCTACTTTTTTCGTTTCGTTTCTTATCTTTTTGTTTTTTATTTTATTATTTTATTCTTGTTTTTTTTTATTTTTATTATTTTATTCAACTTTATTCGTTTCGTTTATTATTTTTTCTTTTTTCTTTTTATTATTTTATTCTTCTCTTTTAATGTTTTTCTTATTTCGTTATTTGTTTTCTTTTTCTCAAGTTTCTTGACAAAAGGAAGACACGATCGAAGAAACGGAGTCTAGAGCTTCGACGTATGAAGATATTTCCGTGATGTGCACGCAAGCCGAGAAAAGTGCGGTATATTATGTTTCGGGCGTCTTTCGGTCTTGACCCAATGCACGCGGCGACTTATCGATTGTCCCGCGGCAGTAGACCATCGCGAACGTACAACACGGACGAAACCGCTTAACAGAAGCTTCCGCACACTTATGACTCTCGATATCGTTTACACGGATATAAAAAATGTCTATACACGAATTTACGTGTGGCCGGGAGCCCGGATAAGCCACTGCGGAAAACTTGGATTCAAGCCTGAGCCTGATGTTGACTCGGATCAACATCAACCAAACGACACAGTGCAAATCCCAACCAAATAGGCGACCTCGCGATACCATTCTTCCGGGTTCGCTTCAACGACAAATCATTTTTGTTTGGGTTTGTTTGGGTTCGCTTCAACGACAAATCATTTTTGTTTGGGTTTGTTTGGGTTTTTTTGGGTTTGCTTCAACGGGAAATCATTTTTGTTTGGGTTTGTTTGGCTTCGCTTCAACGATAAATCATTTTTGTTTGGGTTTGTTTTGGTTCGCTTCAACGACAAATCATTTTGTTTGGGTTTGTTTGGGTTCGTTTCAACGACAAATCATTTTTGTTGGGGTTTGTTCGGGTTCGTTTCAACGACAAATCATTTTTGTTTGGGTTTGTTCGGGTTCGCTTCAACGACAAATCATTTTTGTTTGCGTTTGTTTGGGTTTGTTTGGCTTCGCTTCAACGATAAATCATCTTTGTTTGGGTTTGTTTGGGTTCGCTTCAACGACAAATCATTTTTGTTTTTTAGACTCTGCATTTTTTGGACCGATAAAAATAATTTTGGAAACAGCTCAAACTTACGAATTTAAGTATATCGAAACTACAAATTTCGTAAATTTTTGGGTTTGTTTGGTTTTGTTTTAAATCAAGGGTTTTAAATCGAACTAACGAACCCAAACAAACCCAAACCCAAATTTCGTGCTTTTGCTGGCATGACTTTTAGGAAATTTGTAGTTTCGGAATTTTGAGCTTTCTGGTCAATCGAAGTTCGTGTTTTCTACCCAACCCCAATTTCGAATGACCAGAAGGCTCAAAATTCCAAATTTGAATATACCGAAACTACAAATTTCGTAAATATTTAGCCTTGTTTGGGTTTCTCTAAAATCAAGGCGTTAAAATCAAACTAACGAACCCAAACAAACCCAAACAAAGTTTCATAAACTTTAACAAAATTTTTAGTTTAGACAATTAAAATTCAAAATTTTGAGCCTTTTGGTCAATCGAGGAATTTCCTACTCAGGAAAAAATCCCACCCGAAAAATGACCAAATCATCAACCCTCCAGGAAGGCTAATACACACTTCAACTCTAAGAGGCTATAAAAAATGAAATAATTTATAAATAAATAATCAGCAGGTGTGAGAAGAGTCACGAGAAAGCCTATTATCGTTGCGTGCAAAAATATATTATAAATTTAAGATTACACGAGTCCATATATATATATTATTACACAACTTCGTGCGACGATAAATACGAAAAAAAAAAAAGGGAAAGTGGTTGCAAAATTCTAAATATCTATCAGACCTTATCGGTTTGATGAAGGGTCGTCTATCGTGCATTTTTATGCAACGTCCGTTACGGGACCATTGATTACATTATGTGTAAACTGTAACCTTTGGTACGTCTGTAAAGATCGAATGTAAAAAGTCTCCTCGTAAAAGTTGACTCGTCACGCGAACGGTGATCGATCATACACCACGAGCGTATTTTCCCCTTCAAATGTTGTTTCTCCTGTTGTTCTTTTTTTTTTAATACGATTTTTCTTTTTTTTTTTCTTTTTTATTTTTTCCTTTTTTTCTTCGTGATCGATTCTACATCGATCACCGTAACGCCTCGAGAGATCCGTACAATTTGCCAAATTTACGAGCTTCCGGTAAAAAAGCAAAAACGATCTCGGGGTGGAACGATTATTAACCATTTTCCATACGTCATTTTGATAACGCGGTGAATGACGAGCGATAAGAAATACTCGAATATTCAAATGGCCTATTTTAAAGGACTCGCTGTTTTTATCGATTATGCAACGCGTGACGAGTTGAACCCAAACAAACCCAAACAAACCCAAACAAACCCAAACAAACCCAAAAGTGATCATTATTTGTAGGAAGAGAAAATAATTATTCTCGTTTGTGATCAACGAACGAAGAAATTTTTCAAGCTTAAGGTACTTGATGGGGTTGGGTAGGAAACACGAACTTTGATTTACCGGAGGCTGCAAAATTCCGATTTTAAAAAATTTCGAATTTTTAAAATTCACAATTTTTTAAATTCACAATTTTTTAAATTCCGAATTTTTTAAATTCACAATTTTTTAAATTTCGAATTTTTTAAATTCACAATTTTTTAAACTCCGAATTTTTTGAATTCCGAATTTTTTAATTTTCGAATCTTTTAAATTCCGAATTTTTTAAATTCCGAAACTACAAATTTCCGAAAACTCATGCCAGCTAAAGGTTCACGAAATTTATTTGTTCGGGTTCGTTAGTTTGATTTTAAACCCATGATTTTAAACAAACCCAAACAAAACCAAAAATTTACCAAAATTCGTAGTTTAAGAATATTCAAATTCGGGATTTTGAGCAATTATAATCGTTCCAACGACAAATCGATTTTTTTCAAAATTGCATTAAACTGATCGAAGCTGAACGAAAAAAGAGGAAAAAATTCCAAACATTGTCAATAATCGAAATTCTTCGAATGACTGATTTCTTTATAATCGATAACCCGGAAGTTGCCTTCCGGGCACGTAATTAATAAAACCTACACCCGGACCAAACCAATTTGATCGATTTGTCACTGTGGAACGAAGAAAAAAATTCATGCTTGCACAGCTGAAGGTACATAATACGTTTTTTTTTCGTCAGCTATCGATTTATGGTCGAATGTTAAAGTTTGCAATCGTCAAATCAGAAACCACCACGAGTCGACGCATCGTTACGAATATTCAAGTGATTATGAATAATTCGTCATAGACGAAGTTGCAAACGACGCGAGTTTGTTTGGGTTCGTGAAGATCGAGCAAAAAATAGAAAAATCTTTCACAAGCCAAAAAGTGATCAAAACCCAAACAAACCCAAACAAAACTCAAACAAACCCAATAAAAACTCAAAAAAACCCAATAAAAATTCAAACAAACCCAAACAAACCCAAACAACGTCGCGACGTAAGAAAAAAAACTGACGATAAAAATCATAGAAAAAAAAAACATTAATACGAGGAAATGTTTTGAAGGGAAGTCGATCGAACTTAACAATTGGCATGTTTTACATAATCGTTGTATTCTCGTGAGCAACCTGTGCCCAATGGTGAATCGTGAGACTAAAGCTTCCGCCAGTGACCCTGACCGGTTTATAATACGCGGCTGTCGAACGCGTCACTCTATACGAGTAACCTTATCAATCTGTGTGTATATATATCGATCTTATGCTCATTGTACACGTGTAGAGCTGCCTACGTCTACCATCATCAACAATACCAAAATATTCGGCCCCACCGAATTTTATTTATTTATTTTATTCATCATTTATTTATTTTATTTTAGAAAAAAAATTTTTTTAGTTATTTTATTATTTATTTTTTATTTATTTTATTATTTATTTTATTATTTATTTTATTTTTTATTTTTTATTTATTTTATTATTTATTTTTTATTTATTATTTTTATAATTTTATAATATATAATATATAGTTTATAATTTTACAAAATTATTTAGTTTCCTTTTTTTATTATACTCCGAGGACTTCGTTCCTCCAATCAAATATCCTTGAATATTGATTTTATTTTCGGATAAATTAGGGGCTGAGTAAAAAACCCAAACTTTGATTGTCCAGCAGCCTCAAAATTCCGATTTTCAATAGTCCGAAGCTACAAATTTCGTAAAGGTTTACGAAATTAATTGAGTTTGTTTGGGTTCGTTATTTTGATTTGAAACCCTTGATTTTAAACAAACCCAAATAAACCCAAACAATTACGAAATTTGTAGTTTTGGTATATTCAAATTCGGAATTTTGAGCTTTCTGGTCTTTCGAAGTTTTCCTACCCGACCCTATAAAATAATATAATTTGTAAAATTATTGTAAAATATGTAAAATCATTGTAAAATTCGTAAAATCATTGTAAAATTTGTAAAATCATTGTAAAATTCGTAAAATTATTGTAAAATTCGTAAAATCATTGTAAAATTTTACAAATTATTGTAAAATTTCTAAAATTATTATATGTAATTGTAAATTTGTAAAATAATTTTACATTAATAAAATAATAAATAATTATTAAAAAATCTGGGATTGGAAGCCCGGGAATAATCGGAAAAATGACAATTTTCCCAGGAGGAGCTTCAGTGGCAACTGGAATAATTAGCTCGTCGAGAGGGCCGAAAATGATATCGCATTTTCCGGTAGAACGGAAATCGTAGAACCCGGGATATGCCCTTGGAGCATTATCACTTGTCATTGATTGTCCGCTAGGAGACCCTCTCCGTTATTCATTGCTCGTATCATCAAGCATACATTATCGTGATAGCCTCGGATAGGACTATCTCAAAGCTCTCTCGGCCAATTCCGTTTTGTCTCCATCAAATCCATCCTCCACTGACGCGAGGTTAATCAGGTTCAACCGAGAGCAATTCTCGCTCTGTAAAATCACGAAATGAAACGTCCCTGACTAATTTTACGACCAATCCGGTGGCTCGTTTTTCCTTCTTTTACGAAACGATTATTTGATCATTCTGGTTGTTCCTTGAATATAATTAAGGTACCTGGTTCACCTTATTTAATTTTAAGTACAAAAAAAAACTATGAATTTTGAAATAAAAAAATGTTTATTTAATCATTTATTCAATAATCGATGGATTGTTAATAATTTTGGTTCAGAAAACAGTGTTCACTATTGTGTTATATAAGCTTTTTTTTTGTAAATGTATTCTGTTGTATCTTCGTGGAAAAAAAAATTTTGAAAAATATAAAATTATCGATTTTAAACTTCGATTTTGGGTGGGGTAGGAATCAAGA
The DNA here is from genome assembly GCA_030522765.1 of Ophioninae sp. B BG-2022a. Lineage (NCBI taxonomy): Eukaryota > Metazoa > Arthropoda > Insecta > Hymenoptera > Ichneumonidae > Ophioninae sp. B BG-2022a. The sequence continues at coordinate 20,754 of JAPYZJ010001012.1, read as the reverse complement.
ACTTTGATTGGCCAAAAGGCTCGAAATTCCGAATTTTAATATTCCGAAACTACGAGTATCGTATTATTAAAATTCGAAATTTTGTTAATAATTGTAATAGGAAAATTCAGAATTTTGTAAATAATTGTAATATGAAAATTCAGAATTTTGTAAATAATTGTAATATGAAAATTCAGAATTTTGTAAATAATAGTAATATGAAAATTCACAATTTTGTAAATAATTGTAATATGAAAATTCACAATTTTGTAAATAATTGTAATATGAAAATTCACAATTTTGTAAATAATTATAATACGAAAATTCACAATTTTTGTAGACCATTGAGATAAAGATTGAGATAAATCTTTATCTAAATAAAGACCTTTAAGATAAATCTTCATCTAAATAAAGACCTTTAAAATAAATCTTTATCTAAATAAAGACCTTTAAAATAAATCTTTATCTAAATAAAGACCTTTAAGATAAAGATTACGTGGACTTTAAAAATACCTTTAATCTTTTTTTATTTATGAAAAAGCTCGATTTTGGAACGAAAGGAAATGAACCTGGGGAACCGGTTGAAGATCGATATGCAAATTTGTACGGGCGTCCCAATTCGAAAACGAGTAAACAAGGCACGAAGTATAAGAGAGAAAAAAAGGTTGAGGGAGGGAAGGGGTGTATGCTTTGCGTCTATATGAACTGTGAGAGCCACCAATCGGTGGTATGGCTGCTGCGGTGCTTTCGTCCTTGAGAATATACTCTGTACATGTACATACTGCACAGGCCTATTACGAACTAATATTCCACAATATTATCTCGGCCGAGCTTTTTCACGAGCATTGGATAGACCAATGAAATTAGACAACAAAAAAACGGACCAAAAAAAATTATAAGTAGAATTTTTCCTTCGGAATTCGTTAGGGGGGGTCACTGGGAGTCTACATTTCGGTTTTCGAATTCCCAGTGGTCTTGGATTTTCCGCTATCTTTATTTTAAGGCTATTTTTTTGTTTTTCAAATAACTCGTTAATTTTTAATTTTACACGAAAAATGGTTATTACCAAAGTTATTCAGAATTAAATTTCCTGCGATTTTTGTGATTATCATTTTTTCCGTAGGATCGATATTTTTCGATTCACGACCGAAAAGAAAAGGTGATTTTTTGTTTATTGATAACGAGACGATACGAAACCCCGTCGTGAGGAACGTCCTCGATGTAAAAAAAAAAAAACGAGACACGCAGCTTCGTTGAAGATTTTTATGGGATTTTTATTGGACGACCCAATGATGCCTCGAGTTCAAACGAGACGAACGATCGTCACACTTGAGGGCCCTTGAACCTGCACCGGAAACGCACCCGACTCCACGAGCCTCGATCGTGAATCGACGATCGAGTCGAGGCTCACATTCCCCCAGAGGTTACTTCGGCTAACGTTGGATTCGATTGACAAAAAAGCTCAAAATTCCGAAACTACAAATTTCGTAAAGGTCATTCTAGCAAAAGCACGAAATTTGGGTTTGGGTTTGTTTGGGTTCGTTGGGATTTTAAACCCTTGATTTTAAACAAACCCAAACAAATCGAAACATTTACGAAATTTGTAGTTTTGGATTATTCAAATTCGGGATTTTGAGTCTTCCGGTCATTCGAAGTTTGACTCAAATTCAAAATTCCGAATTTTAATAGTCCAAAACTACAAATTTCGTTGAAGTTTACGAAATTTGTTTGGGTTTGTTTGGGTTCGTTAGTTGGATTTAAAACCCTATTTTTATCCCCCGATTTTAATCAAACCCAAACAAAGCCAGAAATTTACGAAATTTGTAGTTTCGGTAAATTCAAATTCGGAATTTTGAGCCTTCTGGTTATTTTAAACCCTTGATTTTAAACAAACCCAAACAAACCGAAATATTTACGAAATTCGTAGTTTTGGATTATTCAAATTCGGGATTTTGAGTCTTCCGGTCATTCGAAGTTTGACTCAAATTCAAAATTCCGAATTTTAATAGTCCAAAAATACAAATTTCGTTAAAGTTTACGAAATTTGTTTGGGTTCGTTAGTTTGTTTTTAATCCCTATTTTTATCCACCGATTTTAATCAAACCCAAACAAAGCCAAAAATTTACGAAATTTGTAGTTTCGATAAATTCAAATTCGGAATTTTGAGGCTTCTGGTCAAAGTTCGTGTTTCCTACCCCACCCCAACATTTTTTGACCGGAGCTTGCGAGGGATACACTCGTTTTTTTAAATTATTCAATTAACAATTATTTTTATATCCCGCACAATTGTTTTTGTTATTATTCATAGCGTTGTCTTTCTTCTCTTTTTTTTCTCCCCTGAATTTTTATTCGGCGATCGTGTTTCTGGTTCACGGAGCTCCGCGGATATCTCGTTACACTGCGGCATTTTTATCCTTGAAAAGAAATTAAACGTTTGACGAGCATTGTAATTTTCGTAGCGAATACGCGGAGCACCGAAGAAACCTTTTGTCGAATCGTCACATAAAACGTTCTCACCGGGTATACTTCAGAGTCCAGATTGAAAAATTATAAAAAATCATTATTTTTTAATTTCTCAATTTTTTTTTTCCACTTAAATCGTCATTAAAATACCTCAAAAATTATCCAAACCTTAACTGTGATTTTAATTAACATTTAAATATTTCACTTATAATTTTAACAAAAAAAAAAAATGTAATTTCCAGAACAACGAAAAACGATCGTTACCGAATTATACATTCATCGACCAAACGTTATTTGGAAAAGCGTTGGACCGAATTGCAAATTTTGTTTTTCGGTCGCATTTTTCAAATCTACAGAAAAAAAAACGTTGAAGAGAATCATCTTTTAAAAGCATCGTAGCAAAACTTCGTAATGCATAAATCCTAGCCGAACAAGGGTGACTTTTAAGGGGTTGAGAGTCAAACTTTGGAGGACGTGAAACTTCTGTCCCTCGTTTTCGCGTCAGGGTTTTCTCGAGCTTTTCCTCTTGGAATAATACGAACTCAAACGAACTCTCGGTTTTCTTTCTCGCACCTTTCGTATTTTCGAGTTCCTTTAAGGGGGAGTTAAACGACAAAAAAAATGAAAAAAATAAATAAAAATAAATAAAAAGCAATAATAATAATAATAATAATAACAATGAAATGGCGATGAGAATGAAGGGGAGGATAATTGAAAGGAAAAAGTTGGATAGGGTCAACTGTCAAGTTCGAGGATCGTGTTCAAAAAAAAAAAAAGAAAAAGAGGGGGAAAAATGAAGAATGATTGATTGATTGATTGATTGATTGATTGATGAGATTATTATGACCTAGACAACTATTCGGACAAAATGGAAAGATGCCAAAATTAGAAAATACAATAAATACAGAATATAAAAAGCAGAAAAAACCAGAAAAAAAACTTAAACTAATATAAAAGTGACAGGAAATAATAATAATAATAATAATATCGAAAATAACAGAATAATAAAAAGAGGATAATAATAAAATAAGGGATAAAAATAAAATAATAATACGATAATAATAAATAATAATACGATAATAATAAATAATAATAATACGATAATAATAAATAATAATAATACGATAATAATAAATAATAATAATACGATAATAATAAATAATAATAATACGATAATAATAAAAAATAATACGATAATAATAAAAAAGGGATAAAAAAGGATGGAAAGTGTTTTTGAGGCATCACGAATTCAGCCCCAAAGCTCGGGCACTCGTTTGCCCAGGTTCATCCGCTTCATTCCCTTCCGACCTTTAGCATCGAAGTCCACATTTCGATGGAAATAAAAGTCCGGGGAGATTCGGGTCACGTCGGTATCGATTCCGAATAATTGCATTGGTACCACCACGAAACAAGCGGACCCGATCTACCCCAGGGACCGTTTTATCGTAAACGGCAGAAAAATTTAAAAAATTCGTAATTCGGGGTGCGTATGCAAATTTCCCAAAGCGTAACAAAAATGTTCACGATTTTACGGAGAAAAATAAGCCAAGTGGAAAAAAATAAAATAGCTGTAATGTACGAGCCAAAGCCAATTGGCGATTCCCATATCAAAAGAATCCCAAAAAATTTTTTTTTGTTATTTAAAAATAGCTGGAATTGTTTATTTATTATTCCCGATCAAAATTATTTGACCACCTGCATTTTATTCAAATTACAAACAATACTTTCAAAAAAAAAACTGTAAACAAAAACAATTTAAAAAACTTATTATTGTAATGTCTAAAAGTTACTAATAAACAGTTAAAATAATTATGAAGTGTTTTAATTCAATTAAACTTTTACAAAATGTATTTTACTGAGTGACCAACTACTTTTGAGCGATAGTGTAGATAAGCGAAAAAATAGTCGATTTTTTTATCGTTTCGACTCTTTTCTCACTCTCGTGTGCTATTCGTAAAGAATCGTATTCTTACCTCTGCCCCAAGAACATTAGTTTCCACCTGTAAGATCTGTCATTAAATTCCGAAAAAATAAAGACGAAGCTTGAGTCGTTTCAAAACCAAAAAAAAAACCTACTTTTTCCAAAAAAATTGTCGACATATTTTAATTACGAAAAAACAAACCGATCAATTTTTCCAAATTTTTTTCGACATATTTTAATCACGAAAAAATAAAGCTATCAATTTTTCCAAAATTTTTTCGACATATTTTAATCACGAAAAAACAAAGGGATCAATTTTTCCAAAATTTGTTTCGACATATTTCAATTACGAAAAAATAAAGCGATCAATTTTTCCAACATTTTTTCGACATATTTTAATCACGAAAAAATAAAGCTATCAATTTTTCCAAAATTTGTTTCGACATATTTTAATCACGAAAAAATAAAGCAATCAAATTTTCCAAAATTTGTTTGACATATTTTAATCACGAAAAAATAAAGCTATCAATATTTCAAAAATTTTTTCGACATATTTCAATTACGAAAAAATAAAACAAAAAAAATCGAGCGCTCAATTTTAAAGATTTTTACCAAACGATCGAAAAATCAACAAATTCTATAAAAAAAAAATCCCGAAATAAATGCCAACGATCCAAACTTCCGATGGAAAATTTCCAAAAAAAAAAAAAAAAGAAGAAATCGACGAGTAAATAAACAAGACGGAATTGGAGTTATCGTGAGAATTGATGTAATCGATTTAATCCTCCTTCCGTCTTCGTTATACATAGCACAACACTGTCGAGTCAAGCGTTCGTGTACATCCACACACAACGCACACAAATTCACACACAGACGCAAACTCGAACGCACGGATTAAACATACACACTCGCCAGACACTCGCGCACACCCATAAGTTACGTGATTATAATTGGACGAGTTTTTCCGCTCCTGACGGCTGCCCTTCGTTCGTTCCTTCGATTTTTTTATTTTTTAATTTTTTTTTAATTTTATTTTTTTAATAATAATTTCCGTATTGCTCGCGATAATTGCGGTTGTCACGTAATCAACATGATCGCGACAACGATTCAGCTTACTTAAAGTCTATCGAGATTCAGGATAAATTGACTAGCACGCTAATAAGCCGATGTACAAATGAATTAATTAATTACACGCGTATCGATAACGCTATCAACGATCCTCGCCTTTCAATTTTCGTCATAATAATAATAATAATAATAATCGTAATAATAATCGTAATAATAATAATAATAATCGTAATCATAATAATCATAATCATCGTCATAATAATCATAATAATCGTAATCATAATAACGATTATGATAATAATGATAACGACGAAGGATTTTCTTTCGATTAAATTTTTTTTTTCACGTTCCTTTTTTTCGCGTTTCAAGCGCATAGGCAGATCAATACTGGCTTTTTACGCGGTAAATATTATAAGAGAGTCAAATATCACAATGATCCCTTTCTCTCTCTCTCTCTCTCTTTCTCTCTCTTTTTTTCTCTCTGACGTACGCGAGATTGAAGTTTACAATGTTGCAACGTAACGGCAATTATTATTCAATTTATCGACTTTTTTTTTTAAACAAATCGTTGGGAATCGATTTTAGATAATTTCTAGTGTCTCGTGTAGAAATTTATCTTTCGAAATCGTAATAATCATAATCGTAATAACGATCCGAAAAAAAAAATTCGGATTGTTAAATAATAAAATCCGAAAAAAAATTCGGATCGTTAAATAATAAAATCCGAAAAAAATTTCGGATCGTTAAATAATAAAATCCGAAAAAAATTTCGGATCGTTAAATAATAAAATCCGAAAAAAATTTCGGATCGTTAAATAATGAAATCCGAAAAAAATTTCGGATTTAAAAATGTGATAACAAAATTTTGAGCGTATTATTGAAAATTATGAAATACAAAGTAACGAGAGTTGAATTTTTAGTTGCGTTGGCAATGGTGAGAACTTCAAACTTTCGTTTCACGTATACGAAAAAAATTTTAAACACACACACGCCCCATACGTTTCGGAATAAAAAGTAATTGCGTAAAACGAGATCATCGCGGCAAGTCTCTACCGAGTTTTTCGTCTAACTTGGCCACGTTTTGGTTTTTTTTTTCAAATTTCTTTTTTGAAATTTCTTTTTTTTTGAAATTTCTTGTTTTTTGAAATTTCTTTTTTTTTTTCATTTTTTTCTATCTAGTTATTTTTTTTCGTCCTCGTGTCTCGTCTCGACGCGACAGAATTCATTAGATTCGTAATTTCGGTCGGAAAGAATTCGAGAAGCTGACGCTTTCATCGTTGGAATGCTACGAGAGGGGTTTCAAATGTCTTTTCACATAATTGAGACAATTGACGCTCAAGCTTTTTTTTTGGTTTTTTTTTTAAGGGGCTTGTTATTTAGCGACCAATCGGCGAAACGCATTTTTTTCGATATTAATGAAAACGATACCATGACAAAAAAAAAATATCGCGTTCGAACGACGCAAGTTTCAATGAATATTGAGGCGGGCGGAACGTTCATTGATCCGAGTAACCAGAAAAGTCAATTATATGTTTCGATCGTTGGAATGCGACGAAGCCTTACTTCTCGATCGAATTTACAAAGTTGCCAATTTAAAAAAAAAAGAAAATTTAATTAAATTTATTTTTTAAATTTAATTAAATTTTTTTTAATTTAATTAAATTTTTTTTAATTTAATTAAATTTTTTTAAAAAATGTAATTACATTTTTTTCAAAATTTCATTAAATTTATTTTCAAAATTAAAGTTAATTTTAAAAATAAAATAAAACGGTTAAAACAACAAAAAATGGTTTCATTCCAACGATGCAAAGTTCGTCGTGAATATAAAAAAAAAAAAAGAAAACTACGAAATTCTAGGTACTTTCTCGATCTCAAGAGATATCAAAACGCGAGCGTGCTCCATTAACTTTACGCTACACTTTTCAAAAATGTATATTTCTTTTCTTTTTTTAATAGTTTTTTTTTTGTTTTCTCGTTTTCACGAGTCAACTACACTATAGGTGTTTTTGTTTTATTTAGTTTTGTTTTTTTTTTTGTTTCTTCGATACCCGTGGTTCTTTTTGTTCCCCCGATACGAGCACGTCTCGCGTCTCACGTCAAATAGCGATAATACATTGTCAGTACAAAGCCAGAAGAATAAAAAAAAAACAAGTATTGGAAAAAAATAAACTCGGGGAAAAAAGAAAAAGAAACAAGTGTGACGAGAATGCACTGAGATTTCGCAAATTTTCGTCCCCTTGATCCAGCCATTCAAAAGTGCACGAAATTTTGAAAACTCTCGTAGCTGAAGATGAGCATTTTTCGTAATAAACATCATTGAAAAAATATATCAAAAACGTCGATCAATGACGTTCGAGTTTCAAACGTTGGAAACCATTATTTTCAAATTCGAGATTCACGAAAATAAAAAAATAAAAGAAAAGGAACTTTTGGATTTTACAAAAACCATGTATCAAGGAAAATTAAAATTTCTTAATTAGAGTAACGTTCGAAAAATCACCACGTAGTAAATCGACGCAAATTGGGGTCAATAAAAAATCGTTGTTTTCCAACGTAAATTAAAACGTCATTGAACTTGGACGTGGTTAATTGTCATTGATCGTTGCCTCGTAATCACGAATCGATTATAATTATAATTAATGGTAATGAAAGACAGAAATAAAATTAAAAAAATAGACACACACGTGACGATGACTTATGTACAGATAAATTAATGAAAATGAAAAAAAAAAAACGAAAAAAAAACATAATATTTCAATGCTGTTCATTATCGAATTTTGCTCATCCGAATTCGTTTGGATTACCCAGCTTATCCTAGTTGCCCATTTTTCTCCTTCCCCTTTGTAACAATTACAGGTTCGTTATCGTTTTTTGTTTTTTTTTTTTTTTTTCGTACGATGTATAACATCGATTCGTCTTACGATATTTAACACTCTTTCTTTTTTTTTTCTTCATTTTATGTATATTTATACACGATCAATACGACTCGATTGATTTTATATACAAGTTGACGCAGCAATTTTTCGTTTTCGTTTCTTTCACCCTGTCGATTTTTCGATTTCCGTTTTCGCCCTTGTAACGAGATTCGATATATTGACGACGTCATCATTCCCCCAAGAAACATCTCGTCGAACATTTCCCTATGGTCATTTTTTTTTTTCGTTTTTTTATGATTATGTACAACGTGAATTATGTTCGATTAATTTTTCATACATTCATTTTGGCTCAACAATGAAACGCTAACGAAGGCCTGAAAGCTCGAGGCTTTCTCGCGTTCAGCGGAAATGTGAAAAAGTTTTCACGCTTAAAATTAACAACGGAGAAAATAATAATTCCTCCTCGTATCGCGAGGGAAAAATTCACTCGAATCACCCAATTTTTTTTTTTTATCAGCTCCCCGAACGTTTTATCGATTTTTTTCTTCGAACGTAATTCCTCAACTGTCAAGTTTGCATCGTTCGACGTAACTAGAATTCTTTCGTGTTAAAAGTGTGCAAATTTGCGAATTTTTTATTATCGTTATCAAATTTTTCGAAATTTTCATTCTCGTTTTCGAATTTTCAAATTTTGCGAATTTTTCATTCTCGTTTTTAAATTTTCAATTTTTCGAATTTTTCATTCTCGTTTTCAAATCGTCAAATTTTCCGTATTTTTCATTCTCGTTTTTAGATTTTTTGAATTTTTCATTCTCGTTTTCAAATATTTCGTATTTTTCATTCTCGTTTTTACTATTTACCTACTTCACTTCCAGTCATCTTTTTTTTACATTTTTTTAATTCCAATTTTTCAACCTAATGTTTAAAAACGTCTCGATGACCTTTGACGTCTAAAAAGAAGCGTAAAAAAAAAAAATTTCATCGCGTTCCAACGATGCACACTTCCATGCAGATTCGCAGCTTTCGAATGTCCATTTTCCAGAGAGATAGAGAAAGGGGAAATCACTACTGAAAGAGCGAGTCTGTGTGTGTGAGAGAGAGAGAGAAAAAAAGGAAAAATTCCTATTGATTCGACGGATTATTTATAATATTCAGTTTGCGACCTGCACAAAGCTGAATTTTTCGCCAATGATCTTCGATCAGTCGATTATTTCGAAAAAGCACTTTGTATCGCGAAGAACGAATAAAACTCGTCACATTTTTTTTTTTTTTTTAATTAGCGTCGAGACGCCAATCGCGTGACTTCAAAATCCTACATCCCTAGCAATTATCATCTCGACAGAGAAAAAAAAATTTTTTTTTGCCGGCGCCATTTTTGTTTGGGTTTGTTTGGGTTGGCGAGATGAGAAAGCTGATACTAATGATAATGATGATTCAACGGGTTGATCTCTGACCAAATCTATATTTACAAAATTCGCAGCACCGTTGTATAAATAAAACTGTGCCGGTTATGTACACACACAAAAACGGTCACCAGCTGCCGACACAATGAGGAACTTCCGTGTTCCCGATTTTACAAAATCATTGGAACACAACGAAATCGTATTTTTTTTTCTTTTTCTTGTTGCAAATAAATATTGCAAAAATGGCTCGGCCAAAGTTACGAAAAAATTGTTGAAATATTTTTGAAAATATTCTCACGAAAAAAAAAGCAAAACCAAATTTGTATATCTCTAAAAAAAATCCTCTACTTTCTCCATCCTTTTTTTTGGTACAGATAACATATGTCCCAATTATGCCTCATTGGAATGCAACGTCATTTTTTTTATCGATCAATTTTTTCGCCCACTTAATCGTTTTTTTTTTGTCACGAATCCGGTAGGAATATTTACATGAGTATCAATTTTGCGTTAATTTTTTTTCGGATTTTTGGCTCGATAAAAAAGGCAATTCGAACGAAATTCCAATTTCAAGGTCTTCGGAGTCGAGAAAAAAAAAGAGAGAGAGTTTCGATGGAAACTCGAGATCCGGCGGTTCCGCAAATAGAACCAAAAAAAAAATGTGTTCAACGATATTCCGCCTATTCTCTTTCGCGTTCCTAGTTAAGTACAGACTACTCGTGGCTTCGCCTCTAATTATGTCTTTTTTTTTCACTGCGCGAAACCTCGTGGCGCAACAATTAGATGAGGTATAAAATAAAGAGGTCACCATTTTTTTCTTTTTTTTTTTGCGTTATGACTAGAAGTTTTTTCAACGACGAACTCATCCCTATTCAGCAAATAAGTGTCGCGACAATTCGAGATTCCTCGAGTTTAATTAACGATTAAAAGGCGTATCGATAAACATTTAAAAAAAAAAAAAACAAAAAAAATCATTTCCCATACGCAATTTTAATGGTAGTTATGAAGTTTGAGGACTTTTCCGAAAAACAACGAAAACATTTTTTTTTATCTCAAGTTACTTTCATTGGTCACGATCATTGATATTTGATCGGGGTAGGCTGACTTTTATCAATAATATCATAAGTTATGGGGTTTTGAAGTTTCCGAAAATAGGTAAGATGAATTTTCTGAAAAACAATCGAATTTTTTTATGAGTTGTTTTCATTGATCGCCACTATCAATATTTCGTTGGGGAAAGCTGAATTTTTCCATTAATACCATAGGTTATGGGGTTTTATACACTTTAAAAAAAAAATCAAAAAAAAAATTAGATCGTTTTTTTGGAAAAGTCCTCCAAGTGCATAATTACCATTTTAATTATCGTATCATTGCCATGACAATACTTGAAGCAATCATCACCGTTATCTAACCTCTATCGTCAAAACGTTAAATTTATATCCGAATCTTATATCACTCGCGAGCTGATTTCTTTTCTCTTTTTTTATTGCAGTACGAAGGCCAGAGTCGGAATAACTCGAGAAGACGATATATACGAGCCAACATCACTCTACGATTCGGCAATGACGACGGCAAACTCATCAATCGTGGATGCAAATGAAAGCCCCAAATTCGTGGTCATTTCAAAAAGGATCTATCCGACAGAAGAAATTAACGACCAGTGAATTCAAAATTCAACGAAAAATCCTTCGAATCAAGGGTCATCAATCCAGTATTGGAAAAAATGTATAAAACTGGAATGTTTCTCTCACAGATCGCTATGACTGAATTCGATGACTCAGTCATGGAATGGCTATTAACGAAAATTCAAAAATACGTACAGTGAATACAAAATTGAAAAGATAATTAACCAATCAAGGAGCTCTTGAAGAAGCTTTCTTCGAAAGAACGAAAAAAGGATATTTCAGAGACATTCGTAGCTTGGACCAAAATTGGCCTTGGAAAGTCTTAAAAAGAGGGCAGATGGTCGCCACGTGGTCTCTTCGATATATTTGTTGATACGAAAGCGAGCATCACTTGGCTAGCATCGTTTCGTCGGAGCACATTCCGGATGGGAAAAAAAAACATCGAAATTGCAAGTGCCCTTCAACGTGGTATCAATGAAAAAGTTGGGCACCACCCAACCCAAAACAAAATATATCGCGGTTGGGTAGGTAAAACGAATTTCGATTGACCAGAAGGCTCAAAATTCCGAAACTACAAATTTTCTAAAGGGGAGGCCAGCAAAAACACGAAATATGTGTTTGGGTTTGTTTGGGTTCGTTAGTTTGATTTTAAACCCTTGATTTTGAACCCAAACAAAATTTGCGATATCATCCAAAAATCTCAAAAGCCAAATAATATTATCGAAGAGTATTAAAAGCTAGATAATATTATCCAAAGAGTATTAAAAGCTAGATAATATTATCCGAAGAGTATTAAAAGCTAGATGATATCATTTGAAAGTATTAAAAATCGATAAAATCTATGATGATTGAGGTCGGGTAGGAAACCCGAATTTTGAATGACCAGACGGCTCAAAATTCCGAATTTGGATACACCGAAACTACGAATTTCGTAAATTTTTGAGTTTGTTTAAAATCAAGGCTTTAAAATCAAACTAACGATCCGCAACAAACCCAAACAAATTTCGTAAACCTTTACGAAATTTACAAAATTTGTAGTTTCGGAATATTCAAATTGGGGATTTTGAGCTTTCTGGTTATTCGAAATTCGGATTTTCAACCCTAGCCCTAATGATCGGAATTTATTCGTAAAAATCGATTTCCGGTGTTTATTTTTCTACAATCAGAACTGTCATCGTGGAATGGAAGTGGGAATATTTGTGATCAATGACATCGCACACTTGACCCGAACTAAGCTAAATAATGACCTCCTCTTGATTCCCTCCTATCCGACATCCCCTCTTTTTTCTCCCACTTGGATTTATCGAGCTATTTTCACTCTCGAACGCGGAGTCTCGTACAGTGGAAGGCTATTACTGTACAAGCGGATATAGCGTTGCGATCTCGTCAGGCACGTACACGAGCTCGATTTACACCTAATCCCGAGAGCCGGTCAAGAGCAAACGTAGCAAAAGAGTTTTGTTCCAACAACGCGATTTCTCGAGAGTCCGTTGCCCAAGCTATCGCTCGCGACCATTAATTAAAAGCCTAGACTTCATCTGGATAAGAATACTCGATTTTAGTACGCAATCAATTTTTTTTTTTTTCGTTTTTTATGATTTCCAAATAATTCTGTTTGTAGTTGATTTTTTTTTCGACTTTTTTGGAGGCTGAGTAGAAAACCCAAACTTCGATTGACCAGAAGGCTCAAAATTTCGAATTTTTATAGTCGCTACAAATTTCGTAAAGGTTTCCGAAATTTTTTTGGTTTGGGTTTGTTTGGGTTCGTTAGTTTGATTTAAAACCCTCGGTTTTAAAGAAACCCAAACGAATCCAAAAATTTACGAAATTTGTAGTTTAGGTATATTCGAATTCGGAATTTTGAGCGTTTTGGTCAATCGAAGTTTGGGTTTTCTATCCCAAACCGTTATTTGAAACGAAAAATTTTTATCGAAATCGGATATACTTTCCAACATTTCTGATATGTATGACTTCTTTCCGACATTGTCCTCGCGTCTTTTGAGCGATCCATTCAAAAATAGCTCGTTCATTCTTAACACTCGGGGTTGGGTAGGATAGACGAATTTTGATTGAGCAGAAAACTCAAAATTCCAAAACTACAAATTTCCTAAAGGTCAGGGCAGCAAAAGCACGAAATTTGTTTGGGTTTGTTTGGGTTCGTTCGATTTAAAACCCTTGATTTCAAACAAACCCAAACAATTTACAAAATTTGTAGTTTCGGAATATTCAAATTCGGGATTTTGAGTTTTCCGGTCATTCGAAATTCGGGTTTTCTACCCCACTCCTAACACTCGTATAAAAAACTCGCTGGATTTAAAAAATCGTCAAAGAATAATGAAACACTTTGCAATTGATTTTTTTTGCAATTTTTTGGAAATATTTCAACGCTTTCCTTTTGCGAATTTTTCGATGTTTTTTCTCTCTCTCTCTCTCTCTCTCTGTCTCTTTCCACGCGATCTTCACTGAGCAATGCAATATTGCTCTCGTATTTATCTTCTAAATCTCTCTCCGAAATTTTGCACACTTTTCGATTCTGGATTTTCGAACGACGAGTGATGATAAACTTTTGCAAATCCAGTTTTTATCGGTATAGTAAATATGCCGAAGATTTATTCCTTTTCCTAACTATGAACACTTCCATACCTAATTCATTTTGATTTTCTACCTAACGTGCGTACGAACGTGATTATTCCTAGCACTATTCGATGCTTCGAAAATTCTCGTTCCAACAGATCCAACCTTTCGACTTATGGTACGTTTCGCCTCTCCTCCTCAATGATTTTTCGTATTCCCTCCCACCCACGTGTAAACGTATGAAAGTTGCTCGTAAATATTTAAAAAAAACGTTCATTTTGATGAAGTTATTCCTAAATGTCAATGCACCACGAAAATTTGCATCGTTGATGAATTTTCTCAAGAACATTTTTTGAAATTTATGAAAATTTTGAAATTGAAATTTTTGGAAATTTGTGAAAAATTTTGTGAACATTTTTTGTCCCTTCGAAAATGTGGCAAACTTTGAGGTCTTCACTCAAAATCAATGTTTAAAAAATAATCGAACGAAATTGGATAACCATAAAAAATTAAAAACAAAAAACGAAAGCCTCGATCCTTTGAAATCCAACGATGAAATTTTGATTCTCACAAAAAAAAAATCCATTCTAAATTCCAAATGAAATTTATTCGATAGATTCGAAGTTTGCACCGTTCAAACCCAAACAAACATTTTCTTCTCATATTTCTATTTCCTCGTTTTCAGTATTTTACAGAATTGTTTTTTTTTTTTCTTCAAATTTAAATTCCAAATTTCCAAGTGAGAGTAAAATAAATAATTGAGATGTTATCGTCAAAATTTGTTTTTGTAAAAAATAGAAATTGATAAATTGAAAAATAATAATTTTCGTTGCATTCCAAGGTCGAAAATTTCGAGCCCGATTCAACGCAACTTCATTGCCTATATTTTGATCACCTCATTTTCATTTAATTTCCGTGAAATATTTCTAACAAACTTTGTAACAATTTTGCACAGTAAACTTGACGAATTGTTCGTTCGATTTAATGCGTGAAAAGTGACAATTGCTTTTTGCACTTCCTTCTAAATTTTTTTTTAAATTTAATTTTTTTACCGAGCGCGAAATTCGTAAGATAGAATTTTTCTCACGGATGGTGATCCGATTGCGCGCACATGTTCGTTGAGCAAACCGTGCAGACCTCGCTGTTTTTTTTTTGCTTCAAAAGATGATCCCAGGAGCATTCACACTCGAGACATTCGTTTTATATGTATAATATATACACACGGTACGACCCAGAGTCGAACCCTTCGAAACCCTTCACAAAAAAAAACATAATACGACCGGGATAATATAAGAACGGAAGCTGAGAACCAAAGATCATGAACCATCGAGTATCGTCATCTCAATATTTCAAACCGAGTCAACAAGCTTTTCTTCGCTCCGGTTCGAACTATTTCAGACGTTATTTAAGAATCCCTCCTAAGTAATCAACAAGAATACAGCGTCAGTTCCGTTGGAACAGAATTTCTTAAAAATGTGTAATACTGCGCATGGTCCGTTTGATTTTTCGTATTATTGGACAAACGCAAAAATGAGCGTTTAGGGTCCGAGGTATTTCATCAATTTTCATGGTCTACGAAAATCTCGAAAAACAAGCATAGATAAAAAAATATCCCGCGCGGGGTAAAAAAAAAAAGACCACGAAAATGAGAATATTGAATCATCCGATACCGGATGTTGCTTCGACTCGGATACGAATCCAAGTTTCTACCTAACCAAATATTCATCGCTTCGGAATGCAACGAAATTTATCCAAAACTCATTTCGAATTTAATCAAAAATCAGATCTTCCATATTTATTTAATAAATCGTTAAGAAAAATCGTTAAGAATCTCAGATAAGACAGTGAATCTCGTGACTTGAAAATGCGAGAGACAATATCGATTAAAAAAAAAAAAACCAAAAAAAAAGTGGCTCTCGTTGCGTTCCAGCGTAACAAAGTTGAGTCGAGAGTATCAACGAGCCAGCGCGATCCCCTCAGTCGTTGAGTCATCCGAACCGTCTGATATTGTCCAGTCCAGAAAAGTCCGTTTCTACGTGTAAATGATGAAGGGACGTAAAGCTCCGATCTAGCTGCAGCAGTTGAGACGTTGTACGTGTTTTTGGGAATTGCGTTACGATTGCGGGCAGTATACTTCGGGGAGCTTTGATTTCTCTATCTCTCTGGGCGGTCACTTCGAAGCTGTAGATTCGCAGGGCAAGTTTTAGGTTGCGACAGCCGTCCATATATGTATATGTAATAGACACATATATGTAAAGAGTTTGTTTGGGTTCGTTTGGGTTGGTAGTGGAGGCTACGTATGTATAGACGTATCTGTTCACCGATGGGGTTTGGGTTTGTTTGGTTTTGTTTGGGTTAGCGTAAAGGGGTTCGATGTTCCCATCAATATTTAATTTTGGCCTTGACCTCTTCAGCGATGCCGCCCCATCTGAGTTTGTAGACTCTGGACCTCCATTGTATGAGAGGATGCAGTACAGCTTGTAAAAAGAGATACGGTCTCGTAATTTCGCTCAACAGCCAGCCGCAAACGAATTCGAGTTTGTTGAATGGCAAAGGACTGTTTTGAACGACGCACAGTAGTGTCCAGTCGAACATGAACCAGAGTAGAACGTGAACGAGATAAAAGACGAGAGAGTCCCAATCGAATAGTAGTCCAGCAGCCCAAGAGGCGCAAGCTCCGAGAATCAAGCATTCGCTCAGTGGCTCCAGGAGTATCGTTAGTGGTAACATGGCGACTCTTAGTTTGGCCCATCTTTTGAGTCTGGCTTGGAAGGAGTGTACGTCGCAGTGTCCGCTGTTCTGCAACGCTGGCTGTGAGCAAACGGTTATCCTCCATCCCCGATCGGTGAGAGATTTCGCGTAGAAGAAATCTTCGGCGAGATAAACTCCGAAATGTTTGAGTCCTCCGACTTCTTCGAGCGGTGCTTTCCTCAAGAGTGCGGACATCCCGGTGTGGCAATTTATTCTGAGGCAATCCGCTGCTAGGTACATCCTAGATTGTACCGTACCGAAATAGATTTTCTCGTAAGAAGCAGCGAAACCTTCACGATCGCAGGTGAAGGGTAATTGATGCACGAGGGCTACATTTTCAGTCATATAATTGACCATGTCGAGTAGAGTATCCTCCTTCATCCTTATTCCACTGTCGCTTATCAGTACGAGCTCGTGTTTCGCCGCTTCGTAAGCCGGATGCATATTGTTGATCTTCGGATTAACACCGACTCTCGAACCACCGACGAATAGTCTAGCGTCGACGTGCGGATATTTCTCCATTAATTTGTCTACCAACATTAGAGCAGGATCGGATTCATCCTCGACGCAAAACAAAAGTTCGTAAACTGGATAATCCATGACGAAGAAAGTTTTGAGATTGTTCGATAGATTAGGATCGACACCCATCAATGGCTTGATTATCGAAACCCCGGGTAGAGGAACTTCGTAGCTTGGCATCGGTGTTGTTTTACGATGAAGCTTCCAACGACTGGCTACCAGCGCCAATACGTGAACTATCCACATTCCTAACCAGAATATCATGAAAAATATCGCAAACCCGTACAGGGTGTACACCATCGAGCTCATCTTCGAAAATCCGTAATTTCATGAAGAATTCCGTAATTACGATGCGAAAATACAATTTTTAACTCAACCGTCGATTTTGAACGATAGGCGTGTTTCCCGCGTCAATATAGTTCCGATAGTGAGCGACCCGACGGTGCTGCCACAGCAGCAGCGACGATGCCGCCGCCACTCGATCGCTCGCTGGCACTTCTACGCTTCCGGCGCGCCAGACTGCGCGCGAAAAAACTCGGTCCACTTTCCCCCTCCCCCCGCCCTCCACGCCGCGAAGCCCGGCGTCAGCACCGCCCGCCCCTCTTCTTTTATTTGAATCTCGTCGTCTCGGGACTCTTGAACCGGCACGAACGAAATTCCTCGCTTGGCATTACGAGCTTTCGCCAACCGGGATTATTCACTTTTCTTCTTCTCCTCGTCGTAACCGCCCACGTAACTCGTCCTTCCGTCGGATAACGTCCGAGAAGGGATCTCTTCGTCCTTTCCCTCGAGCCAATCACCGACAATTGCCACGAGAAACGATCCTCTCTCGTCACGTTTTTTTTCACGCTCTCGCGCCCCGTCTTCTTCCTCTTCCTCGACGTCACCAGCAACCGGCACATTCACGCGCTTTTTTTGGTACTCTTCGCGTAGCCTTTGCTTCGACACCGAATTTATACACGCTCTTCGCTTATTTCTTGTCACGTTATCACTTTTATCGTCGATTACAAAATCTTCTTTATTTATTTTTTTTTTTCACTACGGTCACTCGGTACAATGAAAAATATCTCGACTGAGATAGAAAAAGATACAATTCGTTCGAAATTTCGTCGTTGCGTATTTATATTCCTTCGAGAATATTCCGGAAGTGCACTCACCCTGGGAAACGTTTGTCGAGCGATGAAACGGAAGTGGAGGAGTGATGGGTCAGGGGGCGGGCGGGGGGGGGGGGGAGGAACTCTCACACGGAAGTTTTATCCTTCCGGGCGTATTGCCCCTCCACTCGACACATATCTTGATGTTTTGTTCGTATTCCGTCCCACGAAAGTTCAAGTCGAGGATACTCGGCTTCGATGTCAGCGAATCGATTATTCGAGCTGTTTTCGCGTGGCCAACGTATTCCGTAGACACCGGTCGCCCGAAAGCGTCATCACTGTCAAGTGCACAGGTGTGTGCGCGCGTCCGATCGAAAATTCTTCGATTTCGTTCTCGAAAGATCCGCAGGAGGGAGGGATGTGTCTCCAGGCGCGTCAGTTCTCGATGTTTTCAGCAAAGAAAAAAAAAAAAAGCGGGACGTCGAGAAAAAACGACTCGGAAGTGAATTTTCGATTTCCGGTTGAATTGTCTAACGATACGTGGCACGAAACTCGACCACTGGTTTTCCATCACGTGAGAAAAGTCTTCGAGGATTATTATCGCGTTTTTCGTACGATCGTTCGTTTCGTTTGTTCGTCGGAGCGAGAGAAGCGAAAATTTTACGGACGCGCTTGAGGTGACTCTTGGAAACGCGACGATCGCGACGATCACGTGATTTGGCTCGCATAGCGTCCACGGGACAACTGACACATGTGACACAACCGGTGGAGACTGGTGGCGGCCCAGGTAACCACGGACGATGAAAATATCGAACGCGAACTGGCTTTTCCCCCCTCGCCACGATTCGACGCTTCTTTCACTCCGTACGGTTTAGCGTGTGCATGTGCCGCGTTCCATCCACAGCTGTAGCCATGATCCTTCCCTTTCTCTCTCGGTGGAGGGACAACGATCCGAAACGGGCTCGACGGTGGCGGCGTCACGAACTAAGCGGCAATTCCGCAACCCCCCCCCCCCCTTCCCGTCTACCCAATTTCTAAACCGAGTCTCTTAACTCGATTCTCATCTGTCCATCTTCAATATTCCGGCTTCCTTCCCAAACAATGGAAAGTTTCCCTTACTTGAAATTTTCACCTTTTTCGATCTCAAAACTCGCGACCTTTCCCGGACGGAATAAACGAGAACGGGGATTCGGGCGAGAGGATCGACAACTGGTGTAACGGAGAGAGATGAACAATCGGAGAACCTCGCGTTTTTTTTATTGCATACGAAAATGTATTAACTTCCGGGTATATATAAAGCTTTTTTTGAGTCATTTTCGTAACAAATGGTTTCACAGATTCATTCGTTGCAGCTGTAAATATCGGAATGGAACTTTTGTCTCTTTCTAGACGTCGCGCGCATGGATGTTCAACGCGCATGCGCGCGGACATGCGCGACGTCACATTTACCGAGCACGAGAAATTCAAGTTTTGTATTAATACTCGTGTATATATTTATGAATTAATCAAAAGTGTGGGGTTTTATCATTTTTTGTTTTAATGTTTTTCGATCTTATCTGTATGGAGTGTTTTTTTTTATTCTCCTGATGTTTAATGAATTAAGGATTTTGCAATTTTGTCTATAAAGAAATACATTTTATCGAATTATTTTCGTATTTTGATTTTTGAGTTATTATTTGACGTTATTATTATTTGAATTGTTTTGAATAATTATTGGAATTATTATGAATAATTATTTGAATTATTTTGACGTTTAATTAATCTCAATTTGGATAAAATATCGTTAGTTATTTTAAAAATGTCAAAAAGCCTCGATCTTCTCGTCAACGTTTACAGAGGGATCGACGAGATAATCCGATTCTTCGAGGTGCCATCTGACCATAGCGATCTCGAGCTAATCCTAAACATCGTATTTCAAGGCCCAATCTTTAAAATCGACATTTTAGCATTCAATGATTCCTAAACAGCAGAATACTTCAATAAACCGAAAAATACTTAAATACTAATCGCCTTTACGATCGTGGACTACGATATCTCAAAAGACTCATTTCCAATTTGGTAAATATTTATTTACTAAATATTTATTGACTATGAAGATCCCAGGCTCGAAACAAAAGTGGAAAAAAAAGGAATTTCAAGCGCGAAATTTTTTGAACAATGGATGTTTGTTGGCGGTGGAGGACGAAGCGGATTTCTTGTACTCGTAATAAACGGCGTCATCGGCACCGGACATCGAAGCCAAATTTCCAGCTTTGCGGACGATCTGAAACGAGGATACGAAAAAAAGCAAGACGATAATAAAATCGAGAAGGATTCTAAATCGAGAAGGATTTAAAATCGAGAAGGATTCTAAATCGAGAAGGATTTAAAATCGAGAAGGATTTAAAATCGAGAAGGATTTAAAATCGAGAAGGATTTGAAATCGAGAAGGATTTGAAATCGAGAAGGATTCTAAATCGAGAAGGATTTAAAATCGAGAAGGA